>OY770007.1:91959138-92064775 GCA_963669245.1 Quercus cerris | reverse complement strand
AAACCCTAAACCCTAAACCCTAAACCCTAAACCCTAAACCCTAAACCCTAAACCCTAAACCCTAAACCCTAAACCCTAAACCCTAAACCCTAAACCCTAAACCCTAAACCCTAAACCCTAAACCCTAAACCCTAAACCCTAAACCCTAAACCCTAAACCCTAAACCCTAAACCCTAAACCCTAAACCCTAAACCCTAAACCCTAAACCCTAAACCCTAAACCCTAAACCCTAAACCCTAAACCCTAAACCCTAAACCCTAAACCCTAAACCCTAAACCCTAAACCCTAAACCCTAAACCCTAAACCCTAAACCCTAAACCCTAAACCCTAAACCCTAAACCCTAAACCCTAAACCCTAAACCCTAAACCCTAAACCCTAAACCCTAAACCCTAAACCCTAAACCCTAAACCCTAAACCCTAAACCCTAAACCCTAAACCCTAAACCCTAAACCCTAAACCCTAAACCCTAAACCCTAAACCCTAAACCCTAAACCCTAAACCCTAAACCCTAAACCCTAAACCCTAAACCCTAAACCCTAAACCCTAAACCCTAAACCCTAAACCCTAAACCCTAAACCCTAAACCCTAAACCCTAAACCCTAAACCCTAAACCCTAAACCCTAAACCCTAAACCCTAAACCCTAAACCCTAAACCC
The DNA here is from genome assembly GCA_963669245.1 of Quercus cerris. NCBI lineage: Eukaryota > Viridiplantae > Streptophyta > Magnoliopsida > Fagales > Fagaceae > Quercus > Quercus cerris. The sequence goes on along the minus strand of OY770007.1, from coordinate 92,064,118 downwards.
TAAACCCTAAACCCTAAACCCTAAACCCTAAACCCTAAACCCTAAACCCTAAACCCTAAACCCTAAACCCTAAACCCTAAACCCTAAACCCTAAACCCTAAACCCTAAACCCTAAACCCTAAACCCTAAACCCTAAACCCTAAACCCTAAACCCTAAACCCTAAACCCTAAACCCTAAACCCTAAACCCTAAACCCTAAACCCTAAACCCTAAACCCTAAACCCTAAACCCTAAACCCTAAACCCTAAACCCTAAACCCTAAACCCTAAACCCTAAACCCTAAACCCTAAACCCTAAACCCTAAACCCTAAACCCTAAACCCTAAACCCTAAACCCTAAACCCTAAACCCTAAACCCTAAACCCTAAACCCTAAACCCTAAACCCTAAACCCTAAACCCTAAACCCTAAACCCTAAACCCTAAACCCTAAACCCTAAACCCTAAACCCTAAACCCTAAACCCTAAACCCTAAACCCTAAACCCTAAACCCTAAACCCTAAACCCTAAACCCTAAACCCTAAACCCTAAACCCTAAACCCTAAACCCTAAACCCTAAACCCTAAACCCTAAACCCTAAACCCTAAACCCTAAACCCTAAACCCTAAACCCTAAACCCTAAACCCTAAACCCTAAACCCTAAACCCTAAACCCTAAACCCTAAACCCTAAACCCTAAACCCTAAACCCTAAACCCTAAACCCTAAACCCTAAACCCTAAACCCTAAACCCTAAACCCTAAACCCTAAACCCTAAACCCTAAACCCTAAACCCTAAACCCTAAACCCTAAACCCTAAACCCTAAACCCTAAACCCTAAACCCTAAACCCTAAACCCTAAACCCTAAACCCTAAACCCTAAACCCTAAACCCTAAACCCTAAACCCTAAACCCTAAACCCTAAACCCTAAACCCTAAACCCTAAACCCTAAACCCTAAACCCTAAACCCTAAACCCTAAACCCTAAACCCTAAACCCTAAACCCTAAACCCTAAACCCTAAACCCTAAACCCTAAACCCTAAACCCTAAACCCTAAACCCTAAACCCTAAACCCTAAACCCTAAACCCTAAACCCTAAACCCTAAACCCTAAACCCTAAACCCTAAACCCTAAACCCTAAACCCTAAACCCTAAACCCTAAACCCTAAACCCTAAACCCTAAACCCTAAACCCTAAACCCTAAACCCTAAACCCTAAACCCTAAACCCTAAACCCTAAACCCTAAACCCTAAACCCTAAACCCTAAACCCTAAACCCTAAACCCTAAACCCTAAACCCTAAACCCTAAACCCTAAACCCTAAACCCTAAACCCTAAACCCTAAACCCTAAACCCTAAACCCTAAACCCTAAACCCTAAACCCTAAACCCTAAACCCTAAACCCTAAACCCTAAACCCTAAACCCTAAACCCTAAACCCTAAACCCTAAACCCTAAACCCTAAACCCTAAACCCTAAACCCTAAACCCTAAACCCTAAACCCTAAACCCTAAACCCTAAACCCTAAACCCTAAACCCTAAACCCTAAACCCTAAACCCTAAACCCTAAACCCTAAACCCTAAACCCTAAACCCTAAACCCTAAACCCTAAACCCTAAACCCTAAACCCTAAACCCTAAACCCTAAACCCTAAACCCTAAACCCTAAACCCTAAACCCTAAACCCTAAACCCTAAACCCTAAACCCTAAACCCTAAACCCTAAACCCTAAACCCTAAACCCTAAACCCTAAACCCTAAACCCTAAACCCTAAACCCTAAACCCTAAACCCTAAACCCTAAACCCTAAACCCTAAACCCTAAACCCTAAACCCTAAACCCTAAACCCTAAACCCTAAACCCTAAACCCTAAACCCTAAACCCTAAACCCTAAACCCTAAACCCTAAACCCTAAACCCTAAACCCTAAACCCTAAACCCTAAACCCTAAACCCTAAACCCTAAACCCTAAACCCTAAACCCTAAACCCTAAACCCTAAACCCTAAACCCTAAACCCTAAACCCTAAACCCTAAACCCTAAACCCTAAACCCTAAACCCTAAACCCTAAACCCTAAACCCTAAACCCTAAACCCTAAACCCTAAACCCTAAACCCTAAACCCTAAACCCTAAACCCTAAACCCTAAACCCTAAACCCTAAACCCTAAACCCTAAACCCTAAACCCTAAACCCTAAACCCTAAACCCTAAACCCTAAACCCTAAACCCTAAACCCTAAACCCTAAACCCTAAACCCTAAACCCTAAACCCTAAACCCTAAACCCTAAACCCTAAACCCTAAACCCTAAACCCTAAACCCTAAACCCTAAACCCTAAACCCTAAACCCTAAACCCTAAACCCTAAACCCTAAACCCTAAACCCTAAACCCTAAACCCTAAACCCTAAACCCTAAACCCTAAACCCTAAACCCTAAACCCTAAACCCTAAACCCTAAACCCTAAACCCTAAACCCTAAACCCTAAACCCTAAACCCTAAACCCTAAACCCTAAACCCTAAACCCTAAACCCTAAACCCTAAACCCTAAACCCTAAACCCTAAACCCTAAACCCTAAACCCTAAACCCTAAACCCTAAACCCTAAACCCTAAACCCTAAACCCTAAACCCTAAACCCTAAACCCTAAACCCTAAACCCTAAACCCTAAACCCTAAACCCTAAACCCTAAACCCTAAACCCTAAACCCTAAACCCTAAACCCTAAACCCTAAACCCTAAACCCTAAACCCTAAACCCTAAACCCTAAACCCTAAACCCTAAACCCTAAACCCTAAACCCTAAACCCTAAACCCTAAACCCTAAACCCTAAACCCTAAACCCTAAACCCTAAACCCTAAACCCTAAACCCTAAACCCTAAACCCTAAACCCTAAACCCTAAACCCTAAACCCTAAACCCTAAACCCTAAACCCTAAACCCTAAACCCTAAACCCTAAACCCTAAACCCTAAACCCTAAACCCTAAACCCTAAACCCTAAACCCTAAACCCTAAACCCTAAACCCTAAACCCTAAACCCTAAACCCTAAACCCTAAACCCTAAACCCTAAACCCTAAACCCTAAACCCTAAACCCTAAACCCTAAACCCTAAACCCTAAACCCTAAACCCTAAACCCTAAACCCTAAACCCTAAACCCTAAACCCTAAACCCTAAACCCTAAACCCTAAACCCTAAACCCTAAACCCTAAACCCTAAACCCTAAACCCTAAACCCTAAACCCTAAACCCTAAACCCTAAACCCTAAACCCTAAACCCTAAACCCTAAACCCTAAACCCTAAACCCTAAACCCTAAACCCTAAACCCTAAACCCTAAACCCTAAACCCTAAACCCTAAACCCTAAACCCTAAACCCTAAACCCTAAACCCTAAACCCTAAACCCTAAACCCTAAACCCTAAACCCTAAACCCTAAACCCTAAACCCTAAACCCTAAACCCTAAACCCTAAACCCTAAACCCTAAACCCTAAACCCTAAACCCTAAACCCTAAACCCTAAACCCTAAACCCTAAACCCTAAACCCTAAACCCTAAACCCTAAACCCTAAACCCTAAACCCTAAACCCTAAACCCTAAACCCTAAACCCTAAACCCTAAACCCTAAACCCTAAACCCTAAACCCTAAACCCTAAACCCTAAACCCTAAACCCTAAACCCTAAACCCTAAACCCTAAACCCTAAACCCTAAACCCTAAACCCTAAACCCTAAACCCTAAACCCTAAACCCTAAACCCTAAACCCTAAACCCTAAACCCTAAACCCTAAACCCTAAACCCTAAACCCTAAACCCTAAACCCTAAACCCTAAACCCTAAACCCTAAACCCTAAACCCTAAACCCTAAACCCTAAACCCTAAACCCTAAACCCTAAACCCTAAACCCTAAACCCTAAACCCTAAACCCTAAACCCTAAACCCTAAACCCTAAACCCTAAACCCTAAACCCTAAACCCTAAACCCTAAACCCTAAACCCTAAACCCTAAACCCTAAACCCTAAACCCTAAACCCTAAACCCTAAACCCTAAACCCTAAACCCTAAACCCTAAACCCTAAACCCTAAACCCTAAACCCTAAACCCTAAACCCTAAACCCTAAACCCTAAACCCTAAACCCTAAACCCTAAACCCTAAACCCTAAACCCTAAACCCTAAACCCTAAACCCTAAACCCTAAACCCTAAACCCTAAACCCTAAACCCTAAACCCTAAACCCTAAACCCTAAACCCTAAACCCTAAACCCTAAACCCTAAACCCTAAACCCTAAACCCTAAACCCTAAACCCTAAACCCTAAACCCTAAACCCTAAACCCTAAACCCTAAACCCTAAACCCTAAACCCTAAACCCTAAACCCTAAACCCTAAACCCTAAACCCTAAACCCTAAACCCTAAACCCTAAACCCTAAACCCTAAACCCTAAACCCTAAACCCTAAACCCTAAACCCTAAACCCTAAACCCTAAACCCTAAACCCTAAACCCTAAACCCTAAACCCTAAACCCTAAACCCTAAACCCTAAACCCTAAACCCTAAACCCTAAACCCTAAACCCTAAACCCTAAACCCTAAACCCTAAACCCTAAACCCTAAACCCTAAACCCTAAACCCTAAACCCTAAACCCTAAACCCTAAACCCTAAACCCTAAACCCTAAACCCTAAACCCTAAACCCTAAACCCTAAACCCTAAACCCTAAACCCTAAACCCTAAACCCTAAACCCTAAACCCTAAACCCTAAACCCTAAACCCTAAACCCTAAACCCTAAACCCTAAACCCTAAACCCTAAACCCTAAACCCTAAACCCTAAACCCTAAACCCTAAACCCTAAACCCTAAACCCTAAACCCTAAACCCTAAACCCTAAACCCTAAACCCTAAACCCTAAACCCTAAACCCTAAACCCTAAACCCTAAACCCTAAACCCTAAACCCTAAACCCTAAACCCTAAACCCTAAACCCTAAACCCTAAACCCTAAACCCTAAACCCTAAACCCTAAACCCTAAACCCTAAACCCTAAACCCTAAACCCTAAACCCTAAACCCTAAACCCTAAACCCTAAACCCTAAACCCTAAACCCTAAACCCTAAACCCTAAACCCTAAACCCTAAACCCTAAACCCTAAACCCTAAACCCTAAACCCTAAACCCTAAACCCTAAACCCTAAACCCTAAACCCTAAACCCTAAACCCTAAACCCTAAACCCTAAACCCTAAACCCTAAACCCTAAACCCTAAACCCTAAACCCTAAACCCTAAACCCTAAACCCTAAACCCTAAACCCTAAACCCTAAACCCTAAACCCTAAACCCTAAACCCTAAACCCTAAACCCTAAACCCTAAACCCTAAACCCTAAACCCTAAACCCTAAACCCTAAACCCTAAACCCTAAACCCTAAACCCTAAACCCTAAACCCTAAACCCTAAACCCTAAACCCTAAACCCTAAACCCTAAACCCTAAACCCTAAACCCTAAACCCTAAACCCTAAACCCTAAACCCTAAACCCTAAACCCTAAACCCTAAACCCTAAACCCTAAACCCTAAACCCTAAACCCTAAACCCTAAACCCTAAACCCTAAACCCTAAACCCTAAACCCTAAACCCTAAACCCTAAACCCTAAACCCTAAACCCTAAACCCTAAACCCTAAACCCTAAACCCTAAACCCTAAACCCTAAACCCTAAACCCTAAACCCTAAACCCTAAACCCTAAACCCTAAACCCTAAACCCTAAACCCTAAACCCTAAACCCTAAACCCTAAACCCTAAACCCTAAACCCTAAACCCTAAACCCTAAACCCTAAACCCTAAACCCTAAACCCTAAACCCTAAACCCTAAACCCTAAACCCTAAACCCTAAACCCTAAACCCTAAACCCTAAACCCTAAACCCTAAACCCTAAACCCTAAACCCTAAACCCTAAACCCTAAACCCTAAACCCTAAACCCTAAACCCTAAACCCTAAACCCTAAACCCTAAACCCTAAACCCTAAACCCTAAACCCTAAACCCTAAACCCTAAACCCTAAACCCTAAACCCTAAACCCTAAACCCTAAACCCTAAACCCTAAACCCTAAACCCTAAACCCTAAACCCTAAACCCTAAACCCTAAACCCTAAACCCTAAACCCTAAACCCTAAACCCTAAACCCTAAACCCTAAACCCTAAACCCTAAACCCTAAACCCTAAACCCTAAACCCTAAACCCTAAACCCTAAACCCTAAACCCTAAACCCTAAACCCTAAACCCTAAACCCTAAACCCTAAACCCTAAACCCTAAACCCTAAACCCTAAACCCTAAACCCTAAACCCTAAACCCTAAACCCTAAACCCTAAACCCTAAACCCTAAACCCTAAACCCTAAACCCTAAACCCTAAACCCTAAACCCTAAACCCTAAACCCTAAACCCTAAACCCTAAACCCTAAACCCTAAACCCTAAACCCTAAACCCTAAACCCTAAACCCTAAACCCTAAACCCTAAACCCTAAACCCTAAACCCTAAACCCTAAACCCTAAACCCTAAACCCTAAACCCTAAACCCTAAACCCTAAACCCTAAACCCTAAACCCTAAACCCTAAACCCTAAACCCTAAACCCTAAACCCTAAACCCTAAACCCTAAACCCTAAACCCTAAACCCTAAACCCTAAACCCTAAACCCTTCAAACCCTTCAAACCCTTCAAACCCTTCAAACCCTTCAAACCCTAAACCCTAAACCCTAAACCCTAAACCCTAAACCCTAAAAAACCCTAAAAAACCCTAAAAAACCCTAAACCCTAAACCCTAAACCCTAAACCCTAAACCCTAAACCCTAAACCCTAAACCCTAAAACCCTAAACCCTAAACCCTAAACCCTAAACCCTAAACCCTAAACCCTAAACCCTAAGGCCGGTGGAGGCCGGTCTTGAATCCTCTGATGGTAAAGTTAGTGGATTGAAGTAGAAAAGAAAGCACTTCAAAGACTTCACCAATTTTTCTCTAGAATCAAAAAAATGTCTATACCTCTGCGTAGAGGGTCTTTATATAGTGTTAGCTTTGACAGTTATTTCTCCTATCATCGTAGAGTTTGGAGGATTCAGAGGATAACTTCCATAACTGTCATGGGAGTTGCCTCATCGAGACTTGTGTTCTGATTCAAACAACATGAGTCTTGGTTTTTTGGGAGTGTCATGACTCTTGGTGACCCTCACTTGTCCATCCCTAAGGACGGACGAGGTTCACTGCTAGTACGTCCTTCATTGGACGAATGAATGAAGGACGAGTGTAAGAGCACGGTAAGAGAGGGACGAGCGTGACAGCCATTCATTCTCCACTTTGTACGTTGTTATGGATGGCCATATGGATGAGTGATTAGCTTGGCGTTTTTCTTACACCATCACTCTATACCCTATACCCTAGGTAGCTCTCTTCTCTCCTATAAAATACAAAGATAAGCATCTTGAGTGGCAAAAATCAAAAAAAAAAAAAAAAAAAAAAGAATTGCATAAATTAATCGTTATAAAATCACAATTCATGCATCTCATATTTAAAAGACCTACCTATGAAATTATAAAAGTTTAAATCTATTCATCAGTAGCTGTTGTTCCCTATGGTTGCTTGTGATGACTTTCAAATACACAATTAAATACTGCTCTTAAAATGCATGTCATTTTTTAGATTTGTAATATTTATCAAGTTATATGCAGGAGTGCCAGACATTATTTTACTAAGAAATAATTGTCAAGATTACTCCGCACCATAGAAAATGAAACCGAAGGCCATAGATTAGAAAAAGGCTTCATGAAGAAAGTTCAAACATTATGCATAATCCAAAAACCCTCTCTTCCAATAAAAAAAATTGGATGTAAGCAGAACTACAAACAGCCACTAATAGGAAATAATTTGCATTAAATACAAAAACTCACTTGTCAGCTGTGTTTGGAAACTTAAGAAATTCTTGAACAAGGGAACTCTGCAACAACAAAATAATATATGAGAACTGAAATGTGAAAGTCCAGTGAATATGAAGAGTGCATTGGAAAAATGATTAGATCTAACCTTCACATATTCTCGAAAATTTAGCTAATATATGTGGATGCCTCTACCGCTGGAGATGCTCTTAGTGGTTGAGTTGAAGCAGCAAAAAAGGAGACTCCATTTACAAAAAAAGAAGAAGACTCTAGCGGGAAAAATGCAGAAACGATATTGTTAAAAACACTGAGGGAGAGAGCAGAAAGAGTGCGAGCAAGACAAAGAAGATGAACAAGAAGATGGGGTGCGATCTCAAGTCTGATAGCATCTCACGCTGATTGAAGTTTCAGCCTTCAACAATGGCGGTATGCCTGTAAGTGCCAAAAAAATTTCAGAAAAAAACCTTTAACGGTCTGACCTGTAAGAACCGTAACTTGTGATTCATTTTAGGATTTTATCATAATTTGCCGTCTTCCTTAAGTTGGGTTTTGCTTTTTGTTTTTACTGTATTTTTAATTTTTTGCTTTTTGTTTTTACTGTATTTTTAATTTTTTAAGTTCAATCCATGTTAGAAGTGCTCTTGGCATATGAGTTGATATAAAAATTATTTTTTATTTTAGTCAGCAGTTACATCAACATTTTTCATCTATCATCTAATAGTTATGACTAATTTGATACAATATCAAAAAGTTAGAAACTAAATTAATATTTTGAGACGTCAAAGACTAAATTGAAATTCATTGAAAAGGTCAAGAACTAAATCCGTAGTTTACCCAAATCTAATTGGATACAACAAAAGTGCTGAAATACAAAAGAAGATGTTTGATCATTGTGAAAATGCTACAAATTCATTTTAATAAATGCATTGGGAAGAAATTAGTAAAACAATACATTCAACTCCCCTATTGTTGACGACCCGCACGCTGGATCCACTGATATTGTTTTTCCGGAGGCAAGTCTATGAAAACTATCCTCTTTTCAAGCTTTTCTAATTTTTCTAGTGCATTGAACTCAGTATTAATGTCCAAATCAGTAAAAGAGGACATAATTTTCATGACCTTTTGCATTGAGTAGTTCTCATCAGATTGTATGGTTTTTAAATTTCCAGGGGCTCTGAAAAGCGACGACTCTGCTTTCCTCTTCCTTCCAGTTGAGGTATCAGAGTTGGTTACTTGCTTACCTTTTGATATATTTTTTAATATGTCCGCGTAAGTTGCACCAACTTGTTGAGATGTAGACACTGGTGCATCCCTAAGAAAGAGAACTTTTAGCAACGGATAGTAGGCCAGCCCCTTGTTAACGAAGTCTCCACACCTACGGTACATCTAGAAACAGACAAGATGTGGTATACATAGTATATATGAGATTGTTTACATTAAGTATTTAAAGAATAAATGGCATAAAAATTAATTAAATATATAACACTCACCTTTATTGCATCAGACCACGCTTCCTTGCTTCCAGTGAAAGTGTTTGTATTAATATCATGTTTCATATCGGGTCTACCCAATAGATGGGTAAACGCTGTGAATCTCGCTTTAAGCCGTCTATATTTATCATATATTTGCTGGATGCTATAGCTTTTTCCGTTCTGGTTGTTAAACTCAGCTGTGACAGCTTCCCACTTGTAACGAGTGTTCCCATTAATGGCTTCTTCTAACAAAAAAAAAATGAACTTCTTTTCTACTGAATCAGGCCATAGTCCCGATTCCTCATAACTGACAGTAGAGTCTGCCATCTATTATCACTGGCTTTATTGTAGTTTAGTTTCTGTTGGAGGGAGTGTAGAGAGAAACTATGGAGATAGAGAATTTTTAGTTTAGTTTCCGTTGGAGGGAGTGTAGAGAGAAACTATGGAGATAGAGAAGAGGGTTTTATGGTAGGTTTTATAGTTGGTAAGCACTCAGACAAAGTTAATAACGGGTGTACAACCTACTGCCAAAAATCTTAATAATTTGACATAAAAATATTTGATGTGATTTGTTGAGGCATCTAGATCAAATCACCATCTGGCCTCAGTGGTCTATACCATCTAGGCACGTGTCAAATGGCCTCAGTGTTCAAAACAGGACATCTTTTCTTTTCTTTTCTTTCCCCTTTTTTTCCATTTGAAAATAATTCTATTGTCTTTAACATGCTAGATTATGGTTTTCTCTTTGTTTCTTGCTTTGATATCATGAACATGCATTAATATGATCATACATTGATGCTATAGGTGTTGTGATGCAATAAGGTAAGTGAAGTAAGCATTGATTTGAATATGATTTTGTTTGGATGATGAACATGGATGAGGTTTGCAATAACATGTTTGTTTGATTCTTCATGTCTTTCTTACCTTAGATATGATGTATGCTTGTTTGCTGCCATGCCTATGTTCTACCTTGACCACGATATGATGCCGTATGAAATGAGATACTTTGATGAGAACATGTTAAAGTTTGTGTTGGTTGATAAGCATGATAGATGAATGCTAGGGTTGTGATTTGATGTGATAGCATGATAGATGTATGTTAGGTTCAGGATGAAATGCCATGTTGTATGATAAGATGTATTCTAGTGTGTGTGTGTGCGTGTGTGTTAAGATGCAATGTTGGAAGTGCCTTTAATAGGATTGAGACGTAGGACACAATAAGTGGAGGTTGACCCATGGGTCAGGCGGTTTTAGGTGCCTAACAACTTCCCAAAATTGTACCTAAACTCCAAACCCATACGTTGGTAGTAAGATTAGTCCTTCCATGTAAAGGCGCTATATTCATGGTTCCTAGACCATAAAACTAGGTGGCGACTCCTTGTTTCTCCACCTCGATCCACTCGACCAAGGCGCATTGTGCCCATATTAGGGTCTACTCTCCTAGACCATAAAACTACCCTCATTTTGAGGATATGAGCATTAAATCATACTCAAGGAAGGCACTCCTCCAATTTGTGAGAGACCCTATAGGTACCCCAATTTCCAAAAAGCTGAAATTGAGAAAATTGTGCATGAGTTGCTTAAGGTTCGTTCTATCCAACCTAATTAGAGTCATTTTTCCTCAGTTGTTTTAATTGTTAGAAAGGCTGATAGGAGTTGGAGAATGTGTATAGACTATCAGGCTTTGAATAAGGTCACTATTAAGGACAAATTTCCAATTCCTGTGGTTGATGAGTTGTTAGATGAATTTGCTTGTGCCACAATCTTTTCTAAGTTGGATTTAAGGTCCGGGTATCACCAAATCTATATGAGAATTGAGGATATCCCTAAGATAGCCTTTCATACTCATGAAGGTTATGAGTTCCTTATGATGCCTTTTGGTCTGACCAATGCACCATCTACATTTCAAGCTCTCATGAATGCTATTTTCAAGCCTTATCTTATGAAATTTTTTTTAGTCTTCTTTGATGACATTTTGGTCTTCAGTCCTTGTTTAACTGATCATTTGTCACACTTGAGGACTGTTTTGGAGATTCTGCTTTACCATCAGCTGTATGCTAAAATGTCTTAAGTATGTGTTTATTTGTGCTGAGGTAGAGTATCTAGGCCATATAATTTCTGGAGATAGGGTCAAGGCTAGCCCTAGGAAGACTATTGCAATGCAACAGTGGCCTGTTCCAACTACTGTGAAAGCCTTGAGGGCTTTCCTAGGCCTCACTAGCTATTATAAGAAGTTCATTAAAGTATATGGTGCGATAGCCCAGCCCTTAACTAATTTACTTAAAAGGTATGGGTTCCTCTGGTCTGATAAAGCTCTTATAGCTTTCAACCAACTCAAGGCAGCAGTAGCTCAACCTCTTATCGTAGCTCTTCCTAATTTTACAAAACCTGTCACAATTGAGTGTGATGCCTCTGGATTTGGATTGGGAGCTGTACTAATGCAAGATAATCAACCTATAGCTTTCCATAGTCAAGTTTTGAAGGGCAAGCATCTTCATTTATCCACCTATGAAACTGAATTATTGGCTTTAGCCACTGCTGTCAAGAAATGGAGGCCCTATTTGCGTGGTAGGCCTTTTGTTATGAGGAAAAGCCTTAAATTCTTGCTAGAACAGAGGATTGCTACACCTGCTTAGCAAAAGTGGCTAGCAAAAATCTTAAGGTATGCCTTTGTGGTGGAGTACAAGAAGGAAGTGGAGAATAAGGTGGTTGATGCCTTTTCTAGAAGATTTGATGCTGCTCCTGAGTTGGATCAGCAAGGTGATTCTTAGAGGTCTAGTTGTTTATTTCTTCTTTCTGTTCCCGACCCCACTTGGTTGACTACTCTTGAGGAGAGCTATACTCAAGGACAATCTCTATAGTAGTTGATTCAATCCATGCAGTCTAGTACTATTCCCAAAGGGTTTACTTGGTAGAATAACTTGATCTTCTACAAGGGTAGGTTCTCTTTGGGGCCAGGTTGTCTTTTGATACCCCAGGTTCTCCATCTTGTCCATAAAAGCCCTGTTGCTGGTCATTCTAGGTTTCTTAAGACCTATCAGAGGGCTAAAAGGAAGTTCTACTGGCATGGTATGAAGTCTGACGTCAAGAAGTTTGTTAGGGAATGTGATGTGTGCCAACAAGTTAAATCTGAAACCTTTATCCACACTGGATTGCTTCAACCATTGGAAATCCCTACTAACCTTTGGACTGATGTTAGTTTGGATTTTATTGAAGGTCTGCCTAAGTCACAGGGCTTTGAGGTAATTCTAGTGGTGGTGGATAGGTTGACTAAGTATATCCATTTCATTCCTATTTCCCACCCATATACTACTGCTAAGGTTGTCTCATTGTATGTGCATTATGTTTTCAAACTCCAGGGGATGCCTGCCACTATTGTTAGTGATAGAGATGCCACTTTCACCTCCCTCTTTTGGTCTGAATTGTTTAAGTTGCAAGGTACTACCCTAGCCATGTCTACATCTTATCACCCTCGCCCTGATGGCCAAATTGAGATTGTTAATAAGAGCTTAGAACAATATCTGAGGGCCTTCACTGCTGAAAGACCACATAGATGTGCTGAATGATTATCCTTGGCAGAATTTTTGTTCAATACTAATTTCCGCACTAGTTTGAAGTTGATACCATTTGAGGCACTATATGGTTTTTCTCCTCCCACCTTGCAAAGTTACATTCTTGGCACTACTCGAGTGGATGCTTTGGATTCTCTTTTATGTCAAAGGGATGCAGTTTTGGTTACTCTTAAGGCACATCTTGTTGCTACACAAGACAGGATGAAGTTTCAAGCAGACAAACATAGGCAAAATAGGTCCTTTGATGTGGGTGATTGGGTTTACTTGAGGCTACAACCCTATAGGCAGAAGACTTTGGCTTATAAAGGGAAGTGGAAATTGTCCTATGGTTTTTTGGACTTTTTTAGATTTTGCAGAAAGTATGGATTGTGTCTTATAAGTTGGCTCTGCCTTCTGAGTCCAAATTGCATCTTGTGTTTCATGTTTCTTGTCTAAAGATGAAGCTCATTGAAATACACTCTATTGTAATAATGATTGTTAGCAGTTAGTGTGGTTGTTGTAACAGTAATAGTGGCAGTTAGTTAAAGTGGTGTTGGTTACAGTTTGCATATATAGGCACATTATAGATTGTATTAGGCACTGGTTGATAAATGAATTGTTGATTCGGTGTGTGATTCGGTCACACACACACACACACACACACACACACACACACACTCTCTCTCTCTCTCTCTCTCTCTCTCTCAATTCTGCTGTGGAGGCCAAGGTTACCTCGAAGTAACCTACAAAAAAGTCTCAAAATCATCTCAGTCTTAACAGTTTCAACAAAAAACAAGTTTTGGCAATATTGCTTCTTAACATAACTAGAAGCATTGGGATTTTTGGGAAAATTGGTTTAAATAGGATGGTTAGCAATGACAATATATGGATCATATAAGGATGCTAGAATAGAGGAATAATTGGATTTAGTTATATTACCAAGGGTAGTAAATCAGTTAGCAATTTCAACCGGTGAAGCAAGTTCGTGCTTTACTAGCTGTTTATCAAAGTCTGCAACAAGCTGTTTATCTTTTGATTTTCTGCTTGCCATTTTGGCATTGTAGAAATTCACGAGGGAGAAAATTAGGGATAGTGTTTTGAGAACCTTTAATATAATGAATATCCAAAAAAAAAAAAAAACACTTAAAATAGCTTGCCATATGGCAAAAATATGTTTTGAAGCAATGTTTTCAACATTTTTTTCTAAAACATATTTAGCACTTTTGCAATCAATACACAGTTAAAACTTTTGGTTTAGTAAATCACTTTGAAAGAATTAATAGTAAAATAACAATAGGTACTTTAGCAATAATATTTCAATAAAAGCTTAAATCAAATAAGCATTATAAAACACTAACAGGAAGTAATAGTAGATACAAGATTTGAGCAGGGATTGGAAAAGGCTAAAGGCGTTGGACCTTCTGAAGGTAGCCTAGAGACTAAAGGGAATTTAAAGCTAGGAAAAATAAGTTCCGCCTATAACATGAAGGGACAGCCCTTTTATAAGCAAAAGAAAACACTATTTTAATAGTGAATAATAAACACTAAAATTAACTTTTTTACTATTCACATCAAGCATTCGGTAAAATCATGTAAGCAATGATGTCAATAAATTTGTTGGTTTGTTCTGTTAGCAATGGGAATCATTCCCTGTTGGGAAGCAACAAGAATCCAGGCAGCAAGAACCAGCTTTAATATGTTATTTACCAGTAGTGAGAATCAATTAGGAGTAGTGGGAATATATATATATATATATATATATTATTTGATTATTGAGAAAAAGGGTTGATGGGAGGGAAGGAATGAAAACACTTATGAAGATAATATTGAAGCCCAATTTTTCTTCAATAATTCCGAGAAAGTGAAAAGGTTGAAGTATGTACTTTTTGACCGAACGAACATGCATTTTAACATTTTTTAGCGACATATTAGATTTCATCCATCCCTAGTTCCATTATCAATGCAGCAAAAGAGGCATCAAACGTATAGTAGACATTCTTGTTTCAATGAACTACCAATTTAAGCTAAGAACATGACAAATAGAGCTAAGAACATTATCTAACACGTTATTCTTCTATCACTTTTGTTAGGTTCTAAGGTCTTAGGATTTTATGTATTTAGAACTCTAATTTGTAATGTTGGCAAACCATGATCAAAACATTGTATGGTGTCTTCTTTAGACTTGCTCAAAGTTGGTTTAATATTGTAAAGTTGGAATCGAGTGGCTGCAGAAGTACTTGGGACTCTCGGCCTGGCTCGATCGATCGAAGAATAGACTCGATCGATCGAAAATCGCACAGGTTGAATTTTCTGCAGAATTTCCAACTCAGCCCTACTTCATTAAACGTTTAGGGTTTTATGTTTTTACCCTAGGTATATAAATAAAACCCTAGCCACGTTTTTGAAGGTTGTCCATATTGTATTGTTGCTCATACATTGCTGTTTTGTGTGAATCTCGTGTGAGATCTTTGAGGAGCTTTCCTTTACACAAAACTTAGGGTTTTCATGGTGGAGATTATTTCAACATCTTGAAGATCATTATTGTTGCAACCATTGGAACTTAAAAGAAAAGCAAGCGGGGAGCTTGTAGCTGATTGAAGAATTCAAGAAAGAAGTAGTCCGTGGATTCGGAGCCTGCGCGTGGTCGTGTCAGGAAGTTCTACTGGTGGGTAGCATTAGGAAGTCGAGCGGGGAGCTTGTAGTCCTTTTGTACGAACTTCAATTCTTTCATAGTGAATTCAGGTTAGCCTTGAGGATCGGTGGGTCAAATCCTCCCCAGGTTTTTACCGTGTGGTTTCCTGGGTGATCATATCTTGTGTTATTTATTTTCCGCTGCTTTATATTCTTGATATGATTGTTTGGATTGTTTTAACCTAGAATTGCTTAATTTGACTAAGTAACAACTTGGCTAATTAATCTAGGCTACGCAATCTGTGTGTGTTTAAGGGGTCTAAAACCGTTCAAGTGGTATCAGAGCTTGGTAGCTCTTTTTGCTTGAGATTCTTTAATCTCTGAGCTGATCCTTAACCCCTGTTGTCATGGAGCATGGACACTCTCTGTTTGTTCCTCCTCATTTTGATGGGAACAACTATGCCTATTGGAAAGTAAGGATGAAAGCATTCCTGAAATCCATTGATGAAAGGGTTTGGAACTCCGTTGAATACGGATGGGAGAAGCCCACTACTCCTGTGAGTGAGTGGCAAACTTCTGAAAAAGAAGCAGCAAGCTTCAATAGCAAAGCTATGAATGCTATATTTAATGCTGTTTCTATGGAGGAATTTAAGAGAATCTCTAATGTTGAGGTTGCTCATTCTGCTTGGAAAATCCTCCAAACTGTGCATGAAGGCACAAAGGCAGTTAAGATAAACAAACTGCAGCAATTAACTTCTAGGTTTGAAAACATTAGGATGTCTGATGATGAATCCTTTGATGAATTTTATGCCAAACTGAATGATATTGTTAATTCTGCTTTTAATTTGGGTGAAATCTATGATCAACCTAAGATTGTTAGGAAGATTCTTAAATCTTTAACTGAAGACTTTAGACCCAAAGTGACTGCCATAACTGAAAGCAAGGATGTGGACTCCATCCCTGTTGATGAGCTTGTAGGATCTCTTCAATCCTATGAGTCTGACCTTCCCAAAGTAAACAAATCCAAATCAATGGCTCTTAAGTCAGTTGATGATGTTGATGGTGGTGGATTTGATGATGAGCTCTCTGCTACAGAGATTGCCTATCTTGCCAAAAACTTTAAGAATTTTCTTAGGAATACAAATAGAAAGGCAAGAGGTACTTACACTGCTGAACCTAGAAATTTTAGGAAGAATGATCCCACTAAGGTTAACAATTTTGAAAAACCTAGAGAAAATTCTGGTCAATCTTCTAATAACTCTCTGGGTCCTCAGTGTTTTGGCTGTCAAGGGTATGGTCATGTGAAGTCTGAATGTCCTACATTCTTAAGGACTAAGGGTAAAGCTATGGCTGTAACCCTTAGTGATAATGAGGTTTCTGATGATGAGTCCGGTGGTGACGAGGATGGAAACTTCATTGCTTTCACGGCTACTGCTATAGTCAATAAAAGCATATCTGCTGAAGAGAACCCTTCTGATGGGGAACTCTCTGAAGATGCAGATCTTCAAGAGGCCTATAACAAACTTTACAAAATTGCTGCAAAGGATGCTATGAAAGTTGAACTTGGCCTAAAGAAAATTGATTCTCTTGAGCTTGAAAAGAGAAATTTGCTTGTTAAACTGTTTGATGCAAATGAACTTTTGAATAATGTTAAATCTGAGAATATGCTGTTGCTTGATAAAGTTAGAACTTTGGAACATGATTTATCTGTTGCTAGATCTGCTAGTTCTAAACTTGATCACATGCTGAATGTTCAAAAGTATCCTTCTGATAAAACTGGGTTAGGATATGTTGAAAGCATCTTTGATACTGGACCACATTCCACTACCTTTGTTCCTTCTTCTTCTTCTGGACCTTCTGTGAGTGAGGTTGTGTGTGATACTGTCAAACCACCTGTGAGTGAGGTTGTAAAACCTGTAGAAGTTTCACCACCTAAGAAGACTAGGGTAGACTTAAGAGAAGCTAAACCTAAGGAGCCTACCAAATCTAAGGACAAGATGCATGGTAAACCTGCGTGGGTTTGTCATTATTGTGGTAAGTCTGGACATATTCGTCCTAACTGTTACAAGCTTCAAGCTGATAAGAGAGCAAATAAACCAAAAGTGTCTGTGCCTCAAGCACAAGATCCTATGGCATTAATTGGTGAATTGGTAAAGGTGTTAAACCTTTATTCCAATCATGGAGTTGGGAATCACTCAAATGTGAATAAGAACTCCAATGCTCATGGTGCATCTAAAAAGTTTTGGATGCAAAAGACTCGAAACTCTTGAGTCTTTCTGACATGGTCCTTGTGCTTCATTGCTCTATTCTTTTGTGACCATTGTTCTTTGTTTTTTTGTTTTCTTTGTTCTAGGACTTGCATTGCATTACATTCATGCATTTCATTCTAGGATTTATTTGTTTTCCTTTAAATAAAAAAAAAAAAAATAAAAAATAAAAAAAAAAGGAAAAGAAGGAAGCAAATTTATGTTGAACATATTGTTCTTGATTTTTGAAAAACAAGGTTGGTCAATTTATTTACACATAACATGTCTTATGTACCTTGTTTAACTTGGATGAGCTTACTTTATTGCACTTTACTAGTTTGAGCTTTGTAGTGCATGTTGTGTGGGAAAGATGTTTATGGTGTTTATCACTTTGTCTTAATCTTGAAGTCACATGTTGTTTGACTGTCGGACTTGATCCTTTTGAGAAAGGCATAAATAACCATCTCACCACTGTTCACTAGCCAATCATGAACACCTTAGTGCATATCATAAGATTCTGTGCTCGAGAAAGTGTAGCACATGCACAAAAAGAACATAAGGTGTAGCCTCAAAATAAATTAAAACTGGTGTGTACTATTAGGCTTGATGCCAATTCACTTAATTCAAACCGGTGTGTACTATTAGGCTGAATGCCATCTCATGAAAAAAAAAAAAAAAAAAAAAAAAAAAAAAAAGGCCAAAATACAAGAAACTTACATGATTGCAAGCTTTTGTTCTAGGAGATGTGGGAGTTATAGGATGTAACTCTTTAGGTGATAGTCTCTTTTGAATTCTATGTGATGAATTTTGTAGACTTTGTGATTGATTACTATTCACATATCACCTCACATGTATCTCAAGTTTTTGCTAGTATCACACACGACACAAGTTACTCTTTGTTAAACACTGTACATGCTAGTGTGTGTTTTTGGTCTGACCAACCAAGTTTGAAAATGTCTTGAGATTTATGCACAACATATTTGTTGCTTGAGAAAATATAATGGGAGGTTGATTGTAATTTGCTTAAGAATATTGGGTTTAAAATTTTGGGTTTTTGAAAAAGCATTCCATCTCATACTCATGCATTTTGTTTCTTCAATTAAATGCTTTGAGGAGTTATTTTCAAAATTCGGCTTGTGTCTTTCAAAAACTGTGATTTTTTCCAAAATTTAGTGAGCCTCTGCCCATTTCGATCGATCCAACCTATTTTTCGATCAATCGAAAAAGTGCTCTCATTTGTCTTAAAATGACTGTGCTTTTCGATCGATCGAATGTAATTTTCGATCAATCGAAAAAGTGCTCTCATTTGTCTTAAAATGACTGTGCTTTTCGATCGATCGAATGTATTTTTCGATCGATCGAATATCGTGAAAAAGGTTTTTAAAAGGCACTTTTCTGACTTTTTCAAAGATCCTATTTCAAAACTTTTCAAACCTTTTTCCTCTCTCCGAGTTGGCAAGCTTTGTTTTGTGATTTTTTGTTGTTTTCTTCCGAAGTCTTTGCACAATCTCTCTTTCCTCAAGCCGGTAAGACTCTTTTGCCCTTCCTTTTGTTTTTATTTTCATTATTTCATGCATTAATCCATGCATTTAAGGGTAATTTTCGGACTAGTTTCTTTTTGGATTTTCTATTGATTCACACCTTATTTTATGAAATTGATCATTGGGTTTTTGTGGGGACACATTATATTAATGATCCTTGGTGGTTAATTTGATCAATTTGGTGTTTTGTGAAAAATTGAAAATTCTAGGGTTTGTTCTTGATCCGAATTGGAGATTTTGTTGAATTGGATTGAATTTGATGAAATTGGCTTGTTGTGTTGGTGTAATTAAGCATTATAATCTATGTGCTATGTTTTGTAATGCTTAATTCATCAATTTGTTACAAAAATTTTCAAGTGGTCTTTCAAATTTTGGGATTTTTTATAGAAATTCCTTGTTCAAGCCAATTTTGTCCAATTACTCTCAATTAAACTTAATTTGTCACTGCATTTAGATCATGCATCACAACATGTTATTGTTCATGCATCATATAGATTTTTGTTCTATATTATTTATTGTGCTAATTTGCAGTCTGCCTTTGGTTTTGTTTTCTCTTGTTTCTTTGTGTTTTACTCTTTGTGTCTCTGTCCTTTCCTTAGCACTATGCCTAGGAAAACTAGAGCCCGTAGGAATGTTCCCTCCTCTTCTCCTTCACCCCCTCCATCCTTTGATAGTGAGAGGTTTCCGAGTGAGGCAAACCAAGAGACTTTTGAGAAACTGACCGTTAAGAGAAAGATTTGGGCTGAGCGTTCTGTGCTATTAGATGAGCTTGATCCTGCCATTAGGGCAAATTTTGAGCGTCGGGGTTGGTTGCCCTTGGTGGAGATTTCTGATCCTCCTCCACCTTCTGCCTTGATTAGAGAGTTCTATTCGAACATCTCTATCCGCGTCTATGATTCCAACACTCTTGTTAAGAGTTGGATACGAGGCGTAGCGTACACCATTACTCCTCGGGTAGTGGCTGATGCTCTTGGGGTACCATTGGTCCAGCATCCTGTCTATCCTTATGATGAGTCTCCCGAGATTAGCGATGTTCTGTCATACGTCACTGGTACTACTGTCCAGTGGGGTTCTGATCTTCGGATCACTTCTGCTGAGCTTTCTGGGTTGCACTATCTGTTCTTTCGGATAGCTTGTCATTCGATCTGGCCTATTTCCCATGTTCACACCATTCCTCTTGAGAGGTGTGTTTTTCTATACGCTCTTGTTACTGATGCTCCTATTAGTTTTCCCCATCTTTTTCTTCGTTCTTTGAACGAAGTTTATAGGAGTTCATCTACTGCTCATGCTCTTGTTCATCCTATTTTCATTCATAGGATTCTTCTCTTTCTTGGTCTTGATGACTTTCCTTCCTCTGAGCCCGTCCATGTGATAGGACCTATAGGTGCGTCTTTTCTTAGACAGAGGGCCGCTCATCTTCGAGCTGGTTCTAAACACCCTAGATCTGAGCCCTCTGGTAGTGCACCTCCTCCTCCTTCTTCTTCTGCAGGTATTGCTGGTGAGGATATCCCTATTCCTGTTGGTGATGATGATGCTGCTGCTGATGTTCCTCCACCTCCTTCGGCCGACTTTGATGTTCGTCGTACTTTGGAGACTGTCATGACTGTTCAGCAGGCTCATGGTCAGATTTTGGTGGACTTACTCGATGAGATGCGTGCTCTCCGAGCTGATCTTGCGCGTCTTCATTCACCCTCACCACCTCCTTTTGATGGCGACTTGTGATTGCTCTCTGGCATTCCGTCACAAAAAGGGGGAGTGGAGTTTTGACCTGTAGTAGAGTTTTTGTTGTTAGGGGGAGATTTTTTTTTGTTTTAGAGGAGCTTGTGAAGTTTTAGATTGTATCTATGTGCTTCACTTTGTATATCATTTTTTTTGGGATATTCATGTTAGGGGGAGTAACATTGATTGATATACATGATATTTTTTATTGATTCTTGTTGTTTTATGATTCACTGCGTATTGATTTATATTTATGACTTGTTCATTTTTATATGTCTTTATTTTGTGTTGTGTGGATCTTACAAGAATGTTATACCTGTTGTTTTACTCTTTACTGTCACACATGCGTTTATGCGTTTGTTGAGTATTTCAGGATTATACAGGTTGATTCAACTAAGCTGCTGTCTACACTTGCAACTATGGATAGTAGTTAGGCTGAATTGGATTTTATGAGCATTATCTTTGTAAAGGGCTTTTTACTTGTAAAACTTTGAGCTGTTAATTAGGGTTTTGTCACGGATTGCCAAAGGGGGAGTTTGTTAGGTTCTAAGGTCTTAGGATTTTATGTATTTAGAACTCTAATTTGTAATGTTGGCAAACCATGATCAAAACATTGTATGGTGTCTTCTTTAGACTTGCTCAAAGTTGGTTTAATATTGTAAAGTTGGAATCGAGTGGCTGCAGAAGTACTTGGGACTCTCGGCCTGGCTCGATCGATCGAAGAATAGACTCGATCGATCGAAAATCGCACAGGTTGAATTTTCTGCAGAATTTCCAACTCAGCCCTACTTCATTAAACGTTTAGGGTTTTATGTTTTTACCCTAGGTATATAAATAAAACCCTAGCCACGTTTTTGAAGGTTGTCCATATTGTATTGTTGCTCATACATTGCTGTTTTGTGTGAATCTCGTGTGAGATCTTTGAGGAGCTTTCCTTTACACAAAACTTAGGGTTTTCATGGTGGAGATTATTTCAACATCTTGAAGATCATTATTGTTGCAACCATTGGAACTTAAAAGAAAAGCAAGCGGGGAGCTTGTAGCTGATTGAAGAATTCAAGAAAGAAGTAGTCCGTGGATTCGGAGCCTGCGCGTGGTCGTGTCAGGAAGTTCTACTGGTGGGTAGCATTAGGAAGTCGAGCGGGGAGCTTGTAGTCCTTTTGTACGAACTTCAATTCTTTCATAGTGAATTCAAGTTAGCCTTGAGGATCGGTGGGTCAAATCCTCCCCAGGTTTTTACCGTGTGGTTTCCTGGGTGATCATATCTTGTGTTATTTATTTTCCGCTGCTTTATATTCTTGATATGATTGTTTGGATTGTTTTAACCTAGAATTGCTTAATTTGACTAAGTAACAACTTGGCTAATTAATCTAGGCTACGCAATCTGTGTGTGTTTAAGGGGTCTAAAACCGTTCAACTTCTTTCTTCCAAATACCTAGTAGGATAGCCAATGTCAAGATGTCCAAGCATATGTGCCAGCTGGTTCGCCCAGAGACCTCCAAGATTTTGGTTTGATTATCCTTTTCAGAATGTTTGCATTATAAGTGCGTTTGATGATTTTTTTTTTTTTTTTTTTTTTTTTTATAATAAGGAAAACAAGTTTTTTAAATCCCTTGGATATCCAAGGGATTTAAACTTCTTGTTTGCCTTTTCACTAAGACATGGTTGAAATTTCTTGACATCCCATTTAAAAAATGTAGACATGGTTTAATTTCTTATACTCTGCATTTTTTAAACCATGTCTTATACGCTAACTTATCAATTAGTTCTTATACACTACGTTATCAATTAGTTCGTAATAGCATTGGACAACAAAAAGTTTTAAACCATGTCTAGACTGCAAACATTTCCATCAAGATCTAACAGGAAGAGACCCTTTTTTTTTTCTTTTCTATTTATTTTTTTATAATTTAATTTAATTTATTTAAGTTTTGACCCCAAGGCTGGGGGAAGAAGAGATTCAAACTACTTATTGTCTTTATTAATATGATAATAAAATGGCAAGAACGCTAAATTTTACAACCCAAAAAAATAAGGTATGGAGTCCTTTATGAAGTTTCCAAGAGCCTTGTAGCTCAATGGCTTGACTTGTTCTCTTTTATGAGAAGAAATGTTTAAATCCCTCTCCTCCAACTTGTAAAAATTGAACTATCAAAAAAAAAAATATATATATATATATATATTCCTTCAATTATGCAATTTTTTATCCAAAAAAAAAAGAGAGAGAGAGAAAGAAGCCCTTAATGAAGTCGTTAACTCTAACATGGAAGTCAATGGCAATTAACTGAGTAGAATGGAAGAGATATTACAAGTGGACTTCCTATGAAAGTCACATTTGATTTACCCTTGAGAATAAAAAAATGTTACACGATTTCTCTCAAATGCAAAGAACAAACTCTTCCACTTGTGCAACCAAGATCAAAAAATAAAGACACCTTTCAATTTTTTTTTTTTTTTTAATTTTATAAATTTAACAATGTCACTACAGAAAACAAAGAATAAATAGATATAGCTGCGAAAGAGAACAGCCAAACTCATTAACTGCACTAATCAACCTCCATACCAGAATTGGCTTCATCTAAAATCTTTTGTAGTTCCTTCATTCTTTGCCTTGTCAATGCAACACAATCCTGAAACAAGAGCAACTCTTCATCATCTTCATTCAGCTAATAACTTTCTTTGAATTTGCACAGGTCATTGTTGAAAGGGCATTGAGTCCTGGGTTCCAATTTGATTCCACAAAAGGATGGAATCAATGTCAAACACTTTTTACAATCTTAGTTTCAGACATATTATGATCATATACCCCACAATCAAAAAGTATTTTGCTATAATTGTTATGGTTTAACTGAGTATATTGTAGGACCAAAATTTGGAACATACTAAAATTGGTCAACATATTGGAAATTTTGATGGATCCTTTAAATGTTTTTTAGGATGAAATCTAACCTGGATAGCAGATGTATAGGCAAGAACTGGTCCACCTGGCTTGTAAAGAGAAACAAGTTGACTTGAAGAATCCAAAACCACAGTAACAATAGTTTCCATGATGGACTCTTCCTCTGCAGTGGGGTCTGCCAAGATATAATTCTTGTGAAGTACGCATGTTAGTGAGAAAGGAATGCTTCTCAGCGTCAGTTTCACCCTCTCTTTATTAACAGCATCCTTTTCCAGCTTTCCTCCATTTTCCTCAGACACAACTACTATTTTACCGTTATCATTTAGGGAAAGGACATACCCTCAACAGCTCACTAAGGAGGTCAATTTCCTAATCGTCAATCGCTCCTCTGCCTATAACACCAACATCAAGCCACCTATGCTTAACGCATGGAGAGCGGCCACGTTTACATACTACTTACTAGTGAAGTTCCTAAAGGAGTACAGGATAGGAAAAGCACGTAGAGACAATATGGCCGCTCATGAATACTACATAGCCATGTTAGAAATGGACAATCATTTGCAGGCATTAAGCATCGAGGAGCAATGAGTTGTAGTAGAACCAACGAAAGACTTAGAGGAGATCTCCCTAGATGACAACATCTTAGGTCAGATCACCCATGTTGACACACAGGCTGATCCTTCAGTCCGTAAAGAGCTCACCCTCTTCTTGAAGAATAATCAAGACGGCTTCACTTAGAGCCATAAGGACATGTCGAGGATTAATCCAAGTGTCATGGTCCACAAGCTCAATGTGTGCCTATCCTTCCCTCCCAACTGACAGAAGAAATGAGTCTTCACTAAAGAAAGGGACAAAGCCATAGCAGAAGAGGTCCGCAAGCTGTTGGAAGCATGCTTCATAAACGAGGCATATTATCTTGAATGGTTGGCTAACGTGGTGATGGTCAAAAAGGAGAATGGCAAGTGAAGGATGTGCGTGGACTTCACTGACCTGAACAAAGCTTGCTCAAAGGATAGTTACCCACTCCCTCATATCGACCTCCTCATGGACTCGACGGCTAGACACCAACTATTAAGTTTCATAGACGCTTTCTCCGAGTACAACCAGATCAGGTTGGACGAAGCTGGCCATGAGAAGACCTCATTCATCATGAGCCAAGGGCTTTTTTGTTACAAGGTCATGCTATTCGGATTAAAGAACACTGAGGCAACATACCAAAGGCTTGTGAATAAAATGTTCATCCAACAGATTAGGCAGAACGTTAAGGTATACATAAACGATATGCTTGTAAAGAGCACGAAGAAGGATCGTCCCCTATACGACCTTCGAGAGACATTCGAAACCCTACGCCTCTGCAACATAAAACTCAATCCCAACAAATGCGTGTTCAGGGTATCACCAGGAAAGTTTCTAGGCTTTATGGTGTCACAGTAAGGTGTAGAGGCTAACCCAAACAAAATTCAGGCCATATTGGAGATGATGCCTCCAAAGAACATTAAAGAAGTGCAAAGCTTAAACAGTAGGGTTGCAACTCTCAATAGGTTCATCTCCAGAGCAACGGACAAGTGCTTACCAATCTTCAAGACACTAAAGAAGGCCTTCGAGTGGACCGATAAATGTTAGAAGGCCTTCAAGGAACTAAAGGCGTACCTTGAATCCCCACCACTACTTAGTCCATCCAAACCTGGTGAAGAACTCTCCCTTTACTTAGCTGCATCCCTAATAACTGTCAACTCAGCTTTCATTCGAGAAAAGGATCGCATATAGCTACCCGTTTACTACACTAGCTAAGTGCTCTAGGGGGTGGAAGAAAGGTATCCCCCTATGGAAATGCTGGCCTTTACCCTAGTCACGGTCGCCCAAAAACTCAGGCCATACTTCCAAGCCATTACGAAGGGCAATGAATAATCCAAAGGCAGCAAGACGATTAGTCTTGTGGGCAATAGAGCTCGACAAGTTCGACATATTGTACCGACCAAGAACTGTAATCAAGGCCTAGGCCTTGGCTGACTTCGTCGCCGAATTCATAGCAGAGAAAGATAAAACAAAGGACCAATGACATGGATGATATGGACGAACGGTTCATCCAACCAACCTGCTGAAGGAGTCAAGGTCGTCCTGCAATCGCTAGAAGGAGATTTAGTAGAATGTACGATCCATCTCTAGTTTCCAACGACGGATAATGAAGCCGAGTATGAAATGGTCCTCTCGGGTCTTAACTTGGCTAAAGTAGCAAGGGCCTCGTCGGTAGTCATACACGAAACGCAAGTTATCATCAGGCATATTAACAGAGACTATGAGGACAAAGGGGAATAGATGAAATAATATCTAAACATGGTCAAAGGAAGGGTGAGCCAGAAGCTCTTGGCCAAATTTGTGCAAATCCCGAGGGAAGAGAATGAGCAAGCTGACCATCTAGCCAAGGCTGCATCTGCAAAGCACATGGTCATCACTAGTCAAGTACTATCCTTCGTCCAATACTCCCCTACCATTGACAAAATAGATGTACAGGTGATTCTCATGAAAGCCAAATAGATGACACAAAATAGATGTATAGTCGTCACGTTTCATACTAATTGGGGATGTCCTTTATAAAAGGGGTTTCTCCTGTCTGTACCTAAGATGCCTGGTCCCTAATGAAGCAAACTACGTCATGAGAGAAGTCCACAAGGGAGTATGTGAAAACCATTTCAAGAGCACACTTGTTAGTTCATAAGCTCATACAAGCGAGGTACTATTAGTCCACAATGTAGAAGGATACCCAGTCCTACGTAAAGACATGCGACGAATGCCAGCACTTTAGCAATATCACATGGCAGCTATCAGAGCAACTAACCCTAATTATTGCTCCCTGGCCATCCACTTAGTGAGGGCTTGACATAATGGGACCTTTCCTACGACAATGCAACAACTCAAGTTCCTCATCGAAAGGATCGACTACTTCACTAAGTGGATTAAGGTAAAACCCTTGGCCACCATTACAAAGAAGAATGTCCGAGGCTTCGTCTGAAAAAGCATCATCTGTTGCTTTGGTATCCCCAAAGTCTTTGTCTCAGACAATGGCAAACAATTTGACAACAACGCACTTAGAGACTTCTACCAATAGCTGGAAATCAAAAACCACTATTCATCACCCGTCCAACCATAAGCCAATGGCCTGGTCAAGGTTACAAACTGATCCTTGCTTAAGATGATCAGGACTCAGCTCGAGGGGGCAAAGGAGATATGGCCAGAGGAACTACCAAGTGTATTATAGGCATACCAAACAACAGCTCGCATGCCTATAGATGAAACACCCTTCCGCCTTGCATTTGGAGGTGAAGCCGTCATCCCGACAGAAATTAGGTTAACCAGTTACAAGGTGGCCCACCATGACGAACGTAGGAATGAAGAGGGAATGAGACTACAGTTAGACCTTCTAGATGAAGTTAAGACAACAGCTGAACAACAAATCGCACGTTATCAGCTACCAAAGACCCCACACAAGGCAAGTTAGGCCCCAACTAGGAAGGAGCCTATAGAATCATTAACTACCATAGAAAGGGGACCTACCACCTAGAGACCCTCAATGGACAAAGACTCTACCACCCATGGAACACAGAGCACCTACAAAGATACTACCAGTGGTAGACTACTACAAACTATGTTACTGCTTTTCTTTTCTTTATGCTGTTAAAGTAGGATATTATGTTTTTTTAATTATTTAAATAAGACTCTTAAGGATTATCAGAAAAATTATCTACATTTTTTACATTATTAGTGCTTTTTAAATATCTACCCTTTAAGAGATTGTCCACAAAAATTTTAAGTCCTACCTATGGGGTGGACGGATGACCAAGGATACCGACAAGTACCTGGTCACAAAAAATCTAAGTTCTACCTATAGGATGGACGGATGATCAAGGATACTAACGGGTACCTGGTTACAAAAAACTCAAGTCCTATCTACAGGGTGGATGGATGACTAAGGATATCGACGAGTACCTAGTCACAAAAAACCCAAGTCCTACCTACGAGGTGGACAGATGACCAAGAATACCGACAGGTACCTGGTCACAAAAAACCTAAATTCTACCTACGGGATAAACAGACAACCAAGGATACCAACAAGTACCTAGTCATAAAAATCCCAAGTCCTACCTAAAGGATGGATGGGTCACCAAGAACACCGACAAGTACCTTGATCCTGAAATTCATTAAGTCCTGCCAACAAATGGGCGAAACACCGAAAACACCAGCAGATGCCTTGGTCCAAAAAATCAATTAAGCCCTACCTATGGGGTGAACGAATCCCTAAGAACACCAACGGGTGCCTGAGTCCAAAAATTACTAAGTCCTACCCACAAACCTAAATTATCCTAAGTCCTAAGGAATAGACAAACGATCAAAACTATCAGCGATTACATAGTGATGGACAAATACTATTACCTACAAGATGGAAGGATGTGAAAAATAATGCCAACAGGTATGCAAGCAATAAATACAATAGGTATACAAAACAAAGGCAACAAGCAATAAATAAAGGCGACAGATGAAAAAGCAATAGATATAATAGAAACCCGACAAGGATAAAGGTTTATACATAATGCCTAAAATAAGGCCCTCCATTGTCTTAAAATTATTCTTACAAAATATAAAAGCAAAAGTAAAAAAGGGTAAAAGTAAGATGGTGGAACATCAGAAGAAGGTTGATCTTCAAGAGTAGGCGGACCCTAAAGGACAAACGAACCTTCAGGAGCCGCCGAGCCATCAGGAACATGCTAGTCAATGGTCTCAACATCGGCAGGCTCCTCTACCTCCTCAACGAAATGAACAACATCATCAACTTCATTCATTATAGCATTGGCACCACCAGGAGTCGATAGGATGGTGTCATCAATAACCACTTGAGACAAGTCTAGATGGGCGTAAAGCATTGTAACCGGCTTAAGGCAGTCATCGAAGCCATCACCATAAAAGCCATTGCACTCGTCATAGTACAGCTAAGAAGTCCAAAACCCCACCACAGTGTCGGCCTTGGCTTGCTCCATCTGCTCGCAAAGGGCGACAAACTTCATCGTCAGATTGGTGTTCACTTTGGCTAGTTCTTCACAACGACGGGTCACCTTCTCCAACAAAGAATTCTTCTCTGTCAACTCAACATTGAGAATATAGGAAGCATCCTTGTATTGATCTAGCTGTTTCGCTTCATATTCCAAACACTTACGTTGCTAACGGACCACCCCTTCCTTGGCCTCACATTTGTCCTAAAGGACCTTCATCCTCACCATTGCCTACAAAAAGATAACAGTTATATTAAATAATAATAATAAAAAGGAAAGTAAACCCGACGGATACCTACCCTTGCCAGGTCAAAAAGGCCAGAAACCCCTAGGTCCTTAGTGGCATACACGCCACATTCATCCAAGTTTGTGTCCTTAATGATCGAGTTAACCATCTCGATGGCATACTCCTTATGGCTCATTAGTCTCTAGATGGGGCCAGAGACGACAGGACCATAGGTCAACATGACACCCATGCTTGCATCATAATGAAGAGGCGAGAGAGATTTTTGCGGCTGATATTCTTAGTTTGCCCTGATAGATTGACTCGTTACCTTCTTGGCAGGACAATCATCTTTGCCCACACCTTTCCTCTTAGGAGCATCTTTAGAAGGGAGAGTCACCTTAGGAGCAAAGGCCGACACTTCCTCTTGCTGCTTAAGGCGATCAATAATGGACTTCCTTACTAAGGCCCTCTACCTACCAGCATCCATCTCTAAGAAGTATCAACAAGGAGTTAGAAAACCAACATATTAAAATAAGTAACCCAATAAGCAAAAGGGCGCGGAGAAAAAACTTACGTCGACGGGCGTAAGTATCTAGCCGTCGGGCTTCAACCATTGGCTCGAGACCACCCCAAAAGGCGTGAAAGGTGTCAAGCATGACCAGATCCTTCCACTTCCTCTACTTAAATGGAATCGCCCAAACATGGTTAAGGAAGCTTTCCTGCTCTTCAATTATATCTAGAAGGGCTTGAGTTGAAACAAGTTAAAAGTAATAGGTCAGTTACATAATAGAAGCTAACGATATGAATTAGGATACAGACACCAACAACTCACCAGACTTATTTAAAACACCCTAAGTGTTATTGAACCCATCAGGTATGCTATCCCATACCTCAAGTTCACACCCAGCAGTAAACATCACGTCATACATATCGACGTCCGCTATCTTGCCCGAATAACACTTCTCAAATTTCCTTGGCAAACGCATAGGAATGTGGTCAACGATTTGGTAATAGGCACAAAGGGTGTTGAAAACCTTCGAGGACATAGTTTGGTAGAAGTCATTCACCAACCATATCAAGTGTAGACACTCAATTTTGTACCCATAATTTAATCTAGGAAGATGACTAGAGCGACCATTCATATACCCAAAATTTAGAGTTGCATTACATGTATTAATTCATTCATTGCATATCATAAAAATGATCTTGAGGTTCTAACGGTCATGACGGTATGTCCGATTTCCAAATTAGGCCGTCAGATTGAAAGATATCACATGATCAAGTTTGCATGATCTGTATGCATTTTGTTTGGGTGGAACCAATCACACATGATTAATTTAAATTAATTCTAATTGGTTAGACAATTAAAATTAATTAAATAATTTTGTGATTGGTTGTTAGTTAATGTTAAAAATAGACATGCTTGCATTGGAATAAAGTGCATAATCAGATAACAAAGAAATTGTGGATAATCAAGGTTTTTTGGAGTATTTATCTACAAGATAATTATCACTTTAAAGAACTGAATATCCAGAAAAGGGGATTAATTTTTTGAAATACGGATTGAAAATGCGACTAAGTACAATTCTCGACTCAAGAATCCTCAAAAAAGGAGTCCAAAGTGAACCAAAATTCAAACGCAGGTCCGGCACCTAAGAGGGCCATCCGGCACTCTTAGAGTGCCGATCGACAGTTCCCAAGTGCCGATCGGCACTACTCAAGTGCCAATTCGCACAAACTCGAGGCTCGACCCGAGGACTCTTGGATTAAGATAAGCCCTACCCTTTTCAATTTTTTTAGAGATGAGGACGTGTCCCAATTCGTATCTGATCATTCAACTAATTTTTCAAAGCATTCCAACCTCTATAAATAGAGGGTGCCTCTTAAAATTCAACACATTTTTTTACACTTTTTGAACCCCCCCCCCCCTCCCCCGCTCTTTCTAACTCTTCTCTTCTGATTTTTAATCCCCTTACGTTAAACATATTCTGAAGGTTCTTACCTTCGGAATTTCTTTTTTGTAAGTAAAGTATTTTAGGCTTCAAAGATTTGAATAAATTTCTTTGAATCCTAAAATATTCTTTCAACTAGAAGAGGACACTCATGCAAAAGGTATTTCTTTGTTTCATTCTTTGTTTTCTTTCTTTTCTTCTCCATTAGTTTTGTTGATGATGCATGAATATGTTTAACATGTTTTTTATTTCTTACTCTTAATGTATAATTACCATGTTCTATTTGAATTTTTCTTTAACATGTTCATAGATGATTGTTTGTTGTGGTTTTCTTTCTTAAATTTCAAAGTCTGCTAACGTCTATCAAAGATTTCTTTAAAAAACTAAACCAAAAACTAATCTGATCTTTCAAATCTAGACTCCCGTTCATGCTTTGATAGAGTGTTGGATCCACTTCTATACCTGCTGCATCACGACTCAGTTTTGCTGAGGAACTCATGGGAGTGGAAGTGTGCTTCTTGGAGTCTAGGCCAAATCGCTTTACTAGATTTTTGGCATATTTCTCTTGAGAGATAAATATCCCATCCTCTCGTTGTTTCACTTGAAGCCCTAGGAAGTAGTTCAACTCTCCCACCATGCTCATCTCAAACTCCCTTTTCATTTCTTCTGAAAATTCATGAGCTAGATGATCGATTGTGGATCCAAAGACAATGTCATCCACATATACTTGAGCAACAAGGAGAGAATTCTCATCTCTTTTGACAAACAAAGTTCGATCAGCTTGACCTCTTGTGAAACCATGATCTAAGAGGTATGTGGTAAGGCAATCATACTAAGCTCTTGGTGCTTGTTTCAGCCCATATAATGCCTTCTTGAGCCTTAACACATGGTCAGGAAAGTGAGGGTCTTGGAACCCCTTTGGTTGTTCAACAAACACTTCTTTGTTCAAAAATCCATTTAAGAAAGCACTCTTCACGTCCATTTGATACAGCTTGAAGTTCATAATGCATGCTATGATGAGAAGAATTCGAATTGACTCTAATCTTGCAACTGGAGCAAAAGACTCATCAAAATCTATGCCTTCAACTTGAGTATATCCTTGAGCCACCAATCTCGACTTGTTTCAGACAACTTCACCATCTTCATCAGTCTTGTTCTTGAAGATCCACTTGCTGCCGATGACATGTGTATCCTTGGGCCTTGGTACCAGCTCCTATACATCGTTTCTTACAAATTGGTGTAACTCTTGGTGCATGGACTTTACCCAATTCTCATCCTTCAATGCTTCCTCCACTTTCTTTGGTTCAAACTGAGCAAGATAGCAGTTGTATGTCACATGATTCACACTATAAGCTCGTCCTTTTCTTAACCGAAGTCCTTCATCTAAATCACCAATGATATTTCTTGAGGGATGATTGAGGATTACCCTTGATGATGGTCTTTCGGAAGTGGAAGGTTCCTCATCACGTGAGATTGAAGGTTGAACTTTAGGAGGGGTGAGTGGACTAGGAGATCCTTGAGTTGATCTAGTCACCCTTCTTGGTATAAGAGGTGTAGACTCCTCTTCCGGTGATTCTTTCTCAGCATCCTCACCTTGAGACATGTCGCCATCGTCCTCATTCTTCTTAAGAGTTTATCCTTCACCATCATTATCAATACCTTGTTCAGAGATAGTGTCATCGATGACCACATTTATCGATTCCATCATCCTCTTAGTGCACTTATTATACACTCTATATGCTTAGCTATTTGTGGAGTAACCTAGGAATATCCCTTCATCACTTTTAGCATCAAATTTTTCAGCATTCTCTCTATCATTGAGAATGTAGCACTTGCTTCCAAATATTTGGAAATATTTCACTTTTGGTTTCTTCTCTCTCCAAATTTCATATGATGTCTTATTAGTTCCTGCTCAGAAGTAAATTCTTTTCCCAATGTGACACGATGTATTCACAGCTTCAGCCAAGAACTTCTGTGGAATGTTTTTGTTGAGTAACATTACTCTTGCCATTTCTTGGATCACCCGATTCTTTCTTTCAACCACCCCATTTTGTTGTGGAGTTTTTGCAGTTGAAAATTCCTTCTTAATGCTGTGTTCATTGCAGAATGCTTCAAACTTAGAATTTTCAAACTCCTTCCAATGATCACTTCTGATTCTAACTATGGGAACTCCTTTTTCATTCTACAGCCTCTTGCATAGCCTTTCCATCTTGTCACATACTTCCGACTTTTCCCTAAGAAAGTCCACCCAAAATATCTTGAGAAATAGTCAACAACCACCATTATATAACGCTTTCCACCCATGCTTTATGTTCTAGTTGGACCCATTAGATCTACATGTAGTAACTCCAAGGGGCGAGAAGTAGCAACTACATTTACTTTAGGATGGCTTGACTTTGTTTGTTTTCCCAATTGGCATGGACCACAAACATTCTTCTCAACTTTTCCAAACTTTGGTAAACCAACCATAGCTTCAAGCTTCGAGACTTTTGCCACATGTTTGTAATTAGCATGTCCAAGTTGTTGATGCCACAACTCCAAAAGATTCACTCAAGCACTCCTACATGCTATGCTTGGTTTGGGAATGACTCCATAACAATAGTCGGTGGTCCTTAGTCCTTTCAAAACTTGAACACCTTCTTCATTCAAAATTAGACATCCTTTCTTTGAAAATTGGACTAAGAAGTCTTCATCACAAATCTGAGTGGCACTCAGCAAGTTCACTTTTAATCCCTTAATGTATAGCACATTAGTTAACAAAGGCAGTCTTGGTATATCCACGGTTCCCTTGCCAAGAACTTATGAGTGACTACCATCTTCAAATGTCACGAAACCATCTTCCTTCTCTTTAAGATTTTTGAACAGAGACTTATCTCCTGTCATATGTCTTGAACAACCGCTGTCAAAATACCACAAACATGAATTAAATACTTTCATTGCGGTATGAACAAAAAGACAAGCACGTGAGAGACATTCTTAACCATCAAAGGACATCTCATTTTTCTTTGCTTCATTCACAAATGAGTGTAACTTCCTTTTCAGACAATCAATTTTGTCACACAAATGTCTATTCCTTCCCTTATATTCATCAATAAAGAAATTCAACTCACACAAGCTGTTATGAATATCATGATTCCTATTTACTAAAGATTTTAGCTTGTGTATAAAGATTCTAGCATGTTTCTTAGATTTGAATGACTCTAAAAGCTCATTACTAGAACATTCTCCAAATATGCTCATAGAGTCATTTTCACAAACACCTTTACTATGCTACATGTTGGCCTTTGCCAAATCACTTTTCATAGTACACCAAGGGGTCTAGGATCACACTCAGGTATTTAAACCATGGCGAGTGTACCCGCTCTGATACCAATTGAAAGCTCGAAGTGTATCGAAAATACAAGAGCTGTTTAGACCCACAAATCAAAGTTACGGCTTGGTTGATTTTACACTAACTTAATACTAAGTGCGGAATAGTGTAAACACAAGCGTATAAGCAAGAGAACTACTCTAATCCATATTTAAAGCAACACAGCAGTAAAAATGAAATGAACAAGAGTAGGGAAGAGAAATGCAAACACAAATAACACCGAGATGTGCTATCAAAGAGGAAACCGAATAACTCGGCGAAAAACCTCTCTGCCACCCTCCAAGCGGAAATCGATCCACTAGACAATCAGTTGGGATACATGGGTGAGCAAGAGACCCTCCAAGCCTAATCTACCCTCTGTACCTAAGCCCTCTAAGCTCCTACTCCAATAAGGCTTCTTGGAATCGTGTCTTGTCTAGCTCTTCGGATCCCGCAAAAAGCTCCATATTGCATCTGCCATTCTAGACTTCTTCCAATACTTCCTAGTAGCACCAAAACTCCACTTGACACTCTCAAAGGGTGTGGTAAGTGTTTGGACTATCAACCTCTCAATAGTATGGAAATGGAGAGGTAGGGGATGAGAAAATTCCCAAAACAAATATGTAAAGGATTGTGGGTAATGTAGTGTAGGCACAGAAAGTGTGTATCAGAAAGTGTATTCCCAAAACAAAATAAATAGTGTAGGCACAGAAAGTGTGTATCAGACTGGACAGGCTGGCAAAACAGAATGTCTCGCGAGTGTCTCGCGGGAAGGACTTACCCGCGAGATACACGCGAGACATCAAGGTAAAGCAAGTCATAAAAATGACAAGTATAATGTAACAAGTAAATTGTGATCAAGTAAACATGATGTGAAACATGTGAGCAACTTGATTATACACCATACACTAAAACAAAGTTTTCTTATTAACACAATGTCTTCTCCCCCTTGGTATATGCATCTCCCCTATGGAATATCTCTCTCCCTACAAATGTGAACGAGAAATAGAATCTTTCCCCCTACAAATATGCACGAGAAATAGAATTTCTCCCCCTAAGAATGTGCACAAGGGTAATATAGAAATGACAAAACTCTCTGGTATACTACTCTAGAGTATACTCTCCCCCCCTTTTTGTCAGAAATAGACAAAGGGTTAAGGAGAAACGAAGGCAAGAGATGAAGATATGAACAAGGAGAATGATGTATGAAGGGTGCGAGATGAATGAGAAAATGAAGCTCAAACCTAAGATGAATCAAAATGCTACAAATCACAAGATAAACATGACATGTTAGGATGAAGAGACAAGGTATAGACCAATGCATGACATGGGTAACAAAAGTGTGTGCAAGAGGTGGCTATGTGCAATGCATGACCAATGCATGGAAAAAGCACATGTGAGGCAAGGTGTGTTAAATACATAACCAATGAACCAAACATATTCCTAATGAGGAAACATAAGAAACCCCAAATTTTGGTACTCATCGAAGTCCAAACAAGTGAGAAAATGCCAAAGAGACATTTTATCAAACACCTAGCATGCACATTATGAACAACAATATGAAACAATGCATGAACATCATG
Organism: Quercus cerris; assembly: GCA_963669245.1. Taxonomy (NCBI): domain Eukaryota; kingdom Viridiplantae; phylum Streptophyta; class Magnoliopsida; order Fagales; family Fagaceae; genus Quercus; species Quercus cerris. The sequence continues at coordinate 92,028,042 of OY770007.1, read as the reverse complement.
AAATCCACCCTTAATACATGTTCTTTTTGCCACAAGGGGTCAACATCCGAAGCAAATCATCAAAAGAAACCAATCCCATTCAAAAATTTGACAAAAATAAAGTTTCCTCAACCCCTATGATGAAAAACCCAAACAAGAGCACTAAACTCACCAAAACATAATCTAAGGATCCCAATTAATGAAAAAAGTTTAAAATAACCTTAGAGATGTTAATGGAATGAAAAACTATTCAAATTGATTGAGTTTTTATGTAAAAATATTGAAAGAGGGGTTTAAGAGAAGATGGGAGAGGTTTAAAACAAGTTTTCCACGAAAAGCCCTTTAAAAAGCTATTTTTGGGCATTTTGCGACTGGATGAGTCGCGAAGTTTAGTCGCGAAAGTATTCACGAGTCACGAGTGAGTCGCCAAAACTTCTGGATAAACCTTGCGACTAGGGTTTAGCGACTGGTGAGTTGCGAGATGAGTCGCGAAAAATTCTGACACTAGTTTTTCAACACAGAACATGTTTAAACAATGAAAAACAAAGTAAGCACTCAACATGAACACAAAGAGTGATAAAAATCACTTCCAAATACATATAAAATGATCAAAAATATTTTTGGATTAATCCATATATAGTTAAGCATACACACATCACATTTAAACAAGTACAATCGAACAAATGAATAAGGCATTCATTGAACATTAGACATGTGTGTTGTGTGTGTGTATCAAGTGTGGAATAGTCCTTAGTCTAAAATGAAGCTTCAATGATCAATTCAATCAAGTCATACACAACTAGTACTAAATCAAGTAGTCTATCTCAATTATAGAAATGAACATATATGACCTCCCACAAGAAAATGATTACATATCTTTGAAGCTTTTCTTTTCGCTTCTTTACAATTCATAACATTTGATCATTTTGAATCAATACATCTCATTTTGAGATCGATGCATGAAATTTTTGATATTTCAATTTGATGAACAAGCCTTTGGCTTTTTGGGCATCATACATTTTCAATATAAGTCGTTTTTCCTTTTTTCTAATCAAATACTAGTATGTGCGACGGCTTTTGCAGCTCATTATCTCTTTTCATTTTGAGATTTACATTTGTTGAACTCTTTAAGCAAAAACAATAAAAAGTGTGGGAAGATATATAGGCACAAGTCTATGCAAGTTTCAAAACCATCAAGACTATTGGCCAATCATTCATGACAAGCTTGAAAATCTATTTACAACAATCACACATAGATTTCAAGATTTTTCCGATGAAGATAGAAGTGCATACAAAACAAGTTAAGCTCGTAAATGCATAAAGATATGACATTTAATGCAAACAAGTTAAGCTCGTAATGCAAACAAATAAATGCAAAATGCACAAAATGCATGAAGATATGACATTTAATGCATGAAGGATCCTACAAAGATCGAAAGAATTAGATTAAGGACTAAAAGCGCAAAAGCTCAACCAAGAAACCCTTCCTCATCCAAATGGAATGATTGTTTGGAATGAGTGTCTCATGAGAAGTGAGACGAGGGTTGGAAGAATGATAACCGTAGATGCATATAGTTAAGGAGTTAAGAGCATTAAACACTTTCTTTAACAGTATGCTATTTTCACTCAAATCCGGTTTACTCTTTTTAGCACAATTTTCGAGAAGCTCAAGTTTCTCTTTTCTTTTGATTCTTTTAAAAGCATGAAACTTAGAGCATTGAGGTCTTAGATGACCAAAGGCACCACAATGATGACAAACAATGTGTTTAGGTCCACTAGGCCTTTTGAGAAGGGATCTAGCAACATGGTTTTGTTCTCTCTTCAACTTATGACATTGAGGTCTTATATGACCAATCATACCACAATGGTGGCAAGTTGGAACAAACTTAGATCCATCCAAAGCCTTAGGTTTAGACCTAAACGGAGGCTTTGACTTAATAGCCTTTCTCTCCACCTTTTGGTTTCTTTTATGTGGAAGAATGTACACCGATTTATCTTTAGAGGTAGAACACACATTAGGCACAGAATTGGGTACTACGACATGATTGCAACATATATTATCATCCTTTTTAGCAATAGGTTCAGTAATCAAACACTTGGCATGTATCTTAAGAGATTCATTTTCACATTTTAGCTCATCAACAAGTTTGTTAGTCAAAACAAGTTTAGCATCCAAGTCCATATTCAAACATTCAAACTCTTTTAGCTTTTCAAGAGAATTTTTAGCAAGTTTCTTATATTTCTCAACCAATTTGTTGGATTCATTGAGCTTAACAATCAAATCATCATTTTCACAAAATAATTTTTTTGAAACTTCTTAACCTTTTTCTTCAAGAGTTTGTCATTTGGAATATCAACAACACCCAAAGATTCATGTAACATGGTATCACAATCATGAGGATTCACACTCATAGATGCATTTTCACAAACACGTGACATGCTACATTTATCATCAACCAAATCATATAAAGAGGTATACACAATCCATGGCAAATAAACACAAGGGGTCAAGGATCACACTTAGGTATTTAAACCACAACAAGTGCACCTGCTCTGATACCAATTGAAAGTTCAAATAGCGTTGAAAACACTATGAACATTTAGACCCCCAACAAACAAATTATCAATTCAAGCTTATTATCATACAATCAATGTGCGAAACATAAACATAAGCTAATGATAGAATAGATAAACAATCTAAACCAATTTAAAATTACATCCACAGCAGAAATTAAATGGTAAAGATTACAGGAAGAGAGATGAAAACACAAAGACAACACAGCGATGTGTTATCGAAGAGGAAACCGAAGCCCTCGGCGTAAAACCTCTCTGTCACCCTCCAAGCGGTCAATAATCTACTAGAAAATGTAATTGGGATACATGAACAGTAATAGAGCCTCCAAGCCTAACCTACTCATGTACCTAAGCCCTCCAAGTTTCTTGCTCTAACGAGATTGCGCCGAACCTTTGTCTTTTCTAGCTTACCGGATTCCGCTATAAACCATTGCATCAACCAATAACCATTGGTCCCTTTCAAACTGCTTCCCTTAACACCAAAAGACCTTCTCACAGACGTGAGTATGGTGAGATAAGGATTTGGTCAAGAACCTCTTAAGGATGTATCAATAGAAAGGAAGAGAGTAGAGGAATTTGAAGAGTCTCTTAGATGAAGATTGTGGATGAATCAATCTTGTTTTTCTCTAGGGTTTCTCTCTCAAAAATTATCTCTGGAAGCTTTCTACATTTCGTGGGTATGAGGGGTATTTATACTAGCGTGAGATAGGAATGTGAAGAGTCAGGTTTTTCAAAACAAAGCTAGTTGGCAGCTTGGCCTTGCGACTTGGCTGAGTCGCGAGATAACAGAATGACCAAGCTAGACTTTTTGTCCTGTAGTGCTCCAGCTAGAGCGACTGTTCACCTTCTCGCACCCTTCACTTGTGTGCTCCATTTGTCGGCTTGCCAGTCACGAGTCACTAGAGAGTCCCAGCCGCGAAGCCTTGTATCCTTGCACAATCTTGAGCATTTCTTCACACTCTCTCACTCACTACCCTTACATGAATTCCACCTAAATACATGGTTTCTAAGTGCTGAAATACAAGCAAATTGGTACGGAATAAAGCCAACAAGATGGTTTATTAAATTCAACCTTACATGAACTATTTCTGGTTTGTGTAAAATTTGCAGTAATCGATGGATGATAAATATACAAAGAATAGAAAAGTAAAAGGAAAGAAAAGATAGTCATTTTACTTTTGTGTGTTTGAAAAGGGAATAGAAAAATTGGAAGAATATAGAAAATCAATAGGGTAAATTACAAAAACTTTAGGGGAATGTTACTCCACCCCAAAAGTTTGAGAGAATGACACTGTCCTTAGAGATTTGGTGGAAATTAATGTATTAATAATTTCGTTAATAACAATAACATAATATTTCAAAAATTTGAAAAGCTGGTAAAGTATGTGTGATATTGTAAGAATTGTAAAGGTAAAGAGAGAATTACTAGAGGTAGCTAGATCTATGTACTTGTACTTGCTTGGAGTTCTTTTTTAGAAGTTTGATGAGAAAGAAAAATAATATATATATATATATATATATATTTGATGGACTGTGTAAAGAAGCTACCTCATCATGGTCATCATAAATGTAGTCCCTTTGTAGTATGGTGAAGGCCCAACAGATAGATACTGAAAATTCAAACCAAACGTCTAAGTATTCCAACTTATGCCAAAGCTATGTACAATAAATCAAATTCAAAGGGAGACCTTTGGGCTCTAACTACTACAAACAAAAGAAAAAACTAATGCTAGGTTCCTATTAGTAATCAGAGTCCAAGGCTCTAAACATATTGGGAGCGCCTTTTCCAAAGAAGGGAGTGCAAGCAAAGCTAAAATATAAATATTGTCCAAGTCGCACATTCATATCGCTGAGTTCAATATTTATTTATTTATTTATTTATTTTTAATTCAACTCTCTTCTTTGTAGGAAATGATGAGAGAAATTTCACAAGAATACTAAAAATATTCTGAGTCATATGCCCCACATGCAAGATGTTACTACTCAACCACTCTCTCTATCATGGGGCACAAACTTCTTTTATACTTCAGAAGACTTGTTAACAAGTCTTTTGAAGTATAAAAGAAGTTTTCAGAAGACCTATTAACAAGTCTTTTGAAGTATAAAAGAAGTTTGAAGCAAGACCAATCTACCAGCATTAAATTTACTCCATGGCAGAGCTAGATTAGCCATATAGAAAAACTTTTTTTTTTTTTTTTTTGGGTAAGTAGAAAAAAACCCACTTATACTTATCATTTCTTCCTTTTCACTCTCACAATCTGACCTTTCTTCACTGCCCCAATTTATTTATTTATTAAAAGCAATGAATAAAAATAACATCCATGTCTTTTAATTTTTTAAAATAAGTAAATTTTCTTGAAAATTCGGAACTCGTCGAATAAAATTTGCAATGTCATCTTTCAATTGAAATGTAAGAGAGCTGCTTAATAAGAATTGAATGCTTGAAAATGTGTTGAAAACACAAGAGCTGTTTAGACCCCCAAATTAAAGTTACGACTCGATTGATTTTACACTAACTTAATACTAAGTGCTAAATAGTGTAAATGCGAGCAGATAAAAAAACAAGCTACTCTAATACATAATCATAACAACACAGTAGTAAAATGGAATGTAAAATAGTAGGGAAGAGAGATGCAAACACAAGATAACACACCGATGTGTTATCGAAGAGGAAACTAAAGAACTTGGCGAAAAACCTCTTCACCGCCCTCCAAGCGGTAATCAATCCACTAGACAATCAATTGGGATACATGGGTTAGCCAGAGACCCTCCAAGCCTAATCTACCTGATATACATAAGCCCTCCAAGCTCTTACTCCAACAAGGCTTTTCAGAATTGTGTCTTGTCTAGCTCTCCAGATCCCACATCAAGCTCTATGTTACATCTGCCATCCTTGACTTCTTCCAATGCTTCCCAGTAGCACCAAAATCTCACTGAACACTCTGAAAGAGTGTGGTAAGTGTTTGGGCTATCAACCTCTCACTGATATGGAAATGGAGAGGTAGGAGTTAAGAAAAATCTACAAGCAATTATGAAGAGGATTGTTGGTATAATAATTTCTAACTCTAAAGGTTTGTGACTAAGGTTTTCTCTCTGAAGCACTCCTCAACATTTGTGGGTAATGTGGGTATAAAAAGTGTAGGCATAGAAAGTATGTATCAAATAATATAGTGTGGCAAAACAAAATGTTTCGCAAGTGTCTTGCGGGACGGCCTTACTCGCGAGCTACTCGCGAAACACAGCTATCTCCATCTTGTCCTGACTTTTCGCATTCTAGCATATGCAGGTTGAACGGTTTTTAAACCCCTTAACCCAACCAGATTAACCTAGTTAATTAGCCAAGTGATTAACTTAATCAAATTATGCAAATCTAGGTTATCACAAACACATAATCATATCAAGTATAAAGCAGCAGAAAAGTAAATAACACAATGATATGGTGACCTAGAAAACCACACGGTAAAAACTTGGGGAGGATTTGACCTAACTATCTTTAAGGTAAACTTGAATCTACTATATGAAAGAATCGAAGTTCATACAAAAGGACTTACAAGCTCCCTCGCTTGACTTCCTAATGCTACCCACTAGTAGAACTTACTGACACGACCATGTGCAAGCTCCGAATCCACGGACTCCTTCTTTCTTGGATTCTCCACAAGATACAAGCACCCCCGCTTGTTTTTCTTTAAGCTTTAATGCCAGCAACTGAGTTGATCATCAAGGTGTTGATAATATCACTACCTTGAAAACCCTAAGTTTATGTGATGGAAAGCTCCTCAAGGATCTCACAATAGATTCACACAAACAGCAAAAATATGAGCAACAATACAACTAGAGCAACTCCCAAAAATATGGCTAAGGTTTTGCCTTATATACCTAGGGCAAAAACATAAAACCCAAAACGTTTAATGAGATAGGGATGAATTGGAAATTCTGTATAAAAACATTCTGGCCTACTTTCGATCGATCGAGTCTAACTTTTGATTGATCGAGCCAGGCCGAAATGCACCAATGCATCTGCAGCCTCTCGATTCCAACTTTACATGAATTACACAACTTTGAGCAAGGCTAAACAAGACTAAACATATTGTTTTGATCATGGTTTGCCAACATTACACATTAGAGTTCTAAATACATAAATTCTTAAATCTTTAGAACCTAACAAACTCCCCCTTTGGCAATCCGTGACAAAACACAAATTAAAAGCTCAAAGTTTACAAATAAAAGCCCTTTACAAAAATAAAGCTCATAACACAAATTTAATCCTAACTACTATCCATCAGTTGCAAGTGTAAACAGTAGCTCAATTGAATCAACCTGTATATTCCTGAAACACTCAACAAACGCATAAACGCATATGTGACAGAAAACAGTAAAGCAACAGGTATGTAAACTAACTCTCCCCTTAAGTTAGATACAACAAAAATAAAACATTCTTGTATGTTTCACACAACACATAATAAAGACATATATCAATGAATAACTCATAAATATAAATCAATAAGCAGTGAACACAAGTAACAAGAATCAAGTATATCAAAAATAATGTAACTCCCACTATCATGAATAGCACCAAAAAAATGATATACAAGGTGAAGCACCTAGATACACTCTAATATCTCCACTAGCTCTACAAAACAAAAGAAAAACTCCCCCTAACTACAAAAACACCTCTACAGAGTCAAAACTCTACTCCCCCTTTTTGTAACGGAATGCCAAAGGACAATCACATGCCATCATCAAAAGGAGGTGGTGAGGGTGAACGAAGATGCGCTAAGTCGGCTTGCAAAGCACATATCTCATCAAGAAAGTCCACCAAAATCTGACTATGAGCCGCCTGAACGGCCATGACAATCTCCAAGGTACGACGTATATCAAAGTCATCCGAAAGAGGTGGAGGAACAGCAGCAGTAGTAGCATCATCAACAGGATCAGGAACATCCTCACCAACAAGACCTGTAGAAGAAGAAGGAGGAGGTGCGCTACCAGAAGGCTTAGACCTAGGGTATTTAGAGCCAACTCAAAGATGAGCAGTCCTCTGTTTAAGAAAAGACGCACCTATGGGAGCAATAACATGAACAGGCTCATAAGAAGGGAAACCATCTAGACCAAGATATAACAAAATCTTATGAATAAAGATAGGATGATCAAGAGCATGAGAGGAAGATGAACTCCTATAAACTTCGTTCAAAGAACGAAGGAACAAGTGAAGAAAACTAATAGGAGCATCAGTAATAAGAGCGTACAAAAGGACACACCGCTCGAGAGGAATGGTGTGAAGATGAGAAATGGGCCAAAATGAATGACATGATATCCTAAAGAAGAGATAGAGCAACTCAGATAGCTCAGTAGTGGTGATCCTAGGATCAGAACTCCACTGGATAGAAGACCCAGTGATGTATGACATGACATCACTCAAAAGAGGAGACACATCATAAGGATAAACAAGGTGCTGGACCACAGGTACCCCTAGAGCATCGACCACTACAGTAGGAGTAATGGTGTACTCTACACCTCGTATCCAACTCTTTACCAAAGTGTTGGAATCATAGACGTGGATAGAGATGTTCGAAAAGAACTCTCTAATCAGGGTAGCTGGAGGAGGAGGATCAGAAATATCCAACAGAGGTAACCAACCCCGACGCTCAAAATTTGCCCTAATGACAGGATCAATCTCATCTAACACAACAGAACGCTTAGTCCAAATCTTTCTCTTAAGGTTTAGTTTCTCAAAAATCTCTTGGTTCCTCTCACTAGGAAACTTCTCACGGTCAAAAGAAGGTGGGGAAGGAGAAGGTAAGGGAACAAACCTACGAGCTCTAGTCTTCCTAGGCATGATGCTAAGGAAAGGACAAAGACACAAAGATAGAACAAGAAGAACACAAAAGAAACACAAACTAAGGGCAGACTGCAAGTTAGCACAAAAAAAATATAGAACAAAAATCTATATGATGCATGAACAATTACAATGTCATGATGCATGTTCTAATGCAGTTAAACTAAGTTCAATTTAAATTCAATTTCACAAAATTGGCTTGAGCACAAAGTTTCTAACAAAAACCCCAAAATTGAAAACCACTTGTTACGATTTTGGAAAAAATTGACAAATTGATCATCACACAAGCTAGAAAACATAATATAATGATTAATGACATCAATTCAACAAGCCAATTTCGTCAATTGAACCCAATTTGAACAAATCCCCAATTCGGATCAATTTCAAGCCCTAGAATTTTCAATTTTTCATAAAACACAAAATTGATCAAATTAAACCATCAATATCATGTTTATATCATGTCCCAACAAAAACCCAATGATCAATTTCACTTAAAAAGGCTTGAATCGTGAAAATCCCCAAAAAGAATAGGTCTGAAAATCTCAAGGAAAAATGCATGAAACTTGAAAATAAAAGAAAAAGGAGGGGTAAAATAGACTTACCGGCCTCAAAGGACAAATTCCTTGCAAAAGATTTGGAGGAAAACAACAAAAAATTGCTGAGTGAGCTTGTTGAGTCGGAGAAAGAGAAAAAAGTTTTGAAACTATTTGAAAAAGTCAAGAACAGTGTTTTAAAAAAACCTGGTTCGCGATATTCGATTGATCAAAAATTACATTCAATCGATCGAATCAATCCGAGACTCCTAAAAGGATTTTAAGCAATATTTGATCGATCGAAAAACAAAATGGATCGATCGAAATAGGCAGAGGCTCACAAAATTTTTTGAGAGAAAACACAGTTTTGAAAAACAATAACCATATTTTGGGCACAACTCCTCAAAGCATTAAAATTGATGAATCAAAATGCATAAGTATGAGATGAAATGCTTTTTCAAAAACCCATGTTTTAAGCCCAATTTTTCAAAGAAAATTTCAGCCATTCTCCCTTTAAATTCTCGAGTAAAAAAAATGTTTTTGCATAATACTCAAGGTATTTTCAAATTTGGTTGGTTAGACCAAAAACACACACAATAACATGTACAGTGTTTAGCAAAGAGTATCTTGTGTAGTGTGTGCAACTAGTAAAATCTTGAGATATATGCAAGGTGATATGTGAATAGAAATCAAACACACAGTCTACAAAATTCATCACATAGAATTTGAAAGAGACTATCATCAAATGAGTTACATCATATAACTCCCACATCTCCTAGATCATAATCTTGCAATCATGTAAGTTTCTTGAATTTTTGCCTCATAATGTACATACAAATTTTAGTTATGTGATTTGGCATCAAGCCAATAGTACACACCAATTTTAATTATATGATTTGGCATCAAGCCTAATAGTACACACCAATTTTAATTATTAAGAAATTAAACCGAGGTTACACCTTATGTTCTTTTTGTGCATGTGCTACACTTTCTCGAGCACAAAATCTTACAATATGCACTAAGGTGTTCATGATTGGCTAGTGAATACTGGTGAGATGGTTATTTATGCCTTTTTCAAAAGGATCAAGTCTGACAGTTAAATAACATGTGACTTCATGAAGATAAAGTGATAGACACCATAAACATCTTTCCCACACAACATACACTACAAAGCTTCAACTAGTAAAGTGCAATAAAAGAAGCTCATCCAAGCTAAACAAGATACACAAGACATGTTATGTGTAAAAAGATTGACCAACCTTGTTTACAAAAACCAAGAAAAATAATGCCAAACACAATTTGCCTTCTCCCTTTTTTTTATTATTATTTTTTTATTAAAAGAGAAAACAAAAATAAATCTTAGAATGAAATGCATGAATATTATGCAATGCAAATCGTAAAAACAAAACAGCACAAAAATTTATTAAAAAAATGGTCACAAAAGAGTAGAGCAATGAAGCACAAGGACCATGTCAAAAAGACTCAATTAGATCGAGTCTTTTGCATCCAAAACCTATTAAATGCACCATGAGCATTGGAGTTCATATTCACGTTCGAGTGATTTCCAACTCCAAGATTGGAATAAAGGTTTAAAGTCTTTACCAATTCACCAATGAGTTCCATAGGATCTTGTGTTTGAGGCACAAGCACTTTTGGTTTGTTTGCTCTCTTAGTAGCTTGAAGCTTGTGACAGTTAGGATGAATGTGTCTAGACTTTCCACAAAAATGACAAACCCAAGCAGGTTTACCATGCATCTTGTCCTTAGAAAGGGTAGACTCTTTAGGTTTAGTCTCTCCCAGATCAACCCTAATCTTCCGAAGAAGTGAAACTTCTATAGGTTTGACAACCTCATTCACAGGGGGTTTGACAGTTTCACTTACAACCCCACTCACGGAAGGTTCAGAAGAAGATAAATGAACAAAGTTCGAGGAATTAGGTGCAGACACAAAGATGCTTTCAACAAAACCTAATCCAGATTTGTTAGAAGGAGCCTTTTGAACATTCAGTATTTGATCAAGTTTAGAACTAGCAAATCTAGTAACAGATAAATCATGTTCTAAAGTTTTAACTTTATCAAGCAAGAGCATGTTCTAAAATTTCACATGGTTCAAAAGATTATTAGCATTAAATAATTTAACAAGCAAATTCTTCTTATCAAGCTCAAGAGATTCAATTTTCTTCATACCAAGTTTAACATTCATAGCATCCTTTGCAACAACTTTGCAAAATTTATTATAGGCCTCTGGAAGATCTGCATCCTCAAAGAGTTCCCTATCAGAAGGGTTCTCTTCAACAAACACGCTTTCATTGACTACAACAGTAGCAATAAAGGCAATGAAGTTTCCATCCTCGTCACATCCAAACTCATCATCAGAAACCTCATTATCACTAAGGGTTACAGCCATAGCTTTACTCTTAGACCTCAAGAATGTAAGACATTCAGATTTAACATGACCATACCCTTGACATCCAAAACACTGAGGACCCAAAGAATTGTTTGAAGATTGACCAACTTTTTCTCTAGGTTTTTCAAATTTATTAACCTTAATGGGATCATTCTTCCTAAAGTTTCTAGGTACAATAGTGTTTATACCTCTTGCCTTTCTGTTATTATTCCTAAGAAAGTTTTTAAAGTTTTTGGTAAGGTACGCAATCTCTGTAGCAGAGAGCTCATCATCAAATCCACCAACCTCAACATCATTAACTGACTTAAGAGCCATTGATTTGGATTTGTTTGCTTTAGGTAGGCCTAACTCATAGGACTGAAGAGATCCTACAAACTCATCAATAGGGATGGAGTCCACATCCTTGCTCTCAGTAATGGCAATCACTTTGGGCCTAAAATCCTCAGTTAAGAATCTAAGAATCTTCCTAACAATTTTAGGTTGATCATAGATTTCACCTAAATTAAATACAGAATTAGCAATATCATTCAACTTAGCATAGAATTCATCAAAAGATTCATCATCAGAAATCCTAATGCTTTCAAATCTAGAAGTTAATTGCTGCAATTCATTAATCTTAACTACCTTTGTGCCTTCATGTACAGTCTAGAGGATTTTCCAATCAGTGTGAGCAACCTCAACATTTGAGATTCTCTTAAATTCCTCCATAGAAACAGCATTAAAGATGGCATTCATAGCTTTGCTATTGAAACCAACTGCTTCTTTTTGAGAAGTTTGCCACTCACTCACAGGAGTAGTGGGCTTCTCCCATCCATACTCAACAGAATTTCAAACCCTCTCATCAATAGATTTCAAGAATACTTTCATCCTTACTTTCTAATAAGTATAGTTATTCCCATCAAAGTAAGGAGGAACAACAAGAGAGTGTCCATATTCCATGACAACAGGGGTCAAGGATTAGCTCAGAGATCAAAAGATCTACAACAAGAGAGCTACCTCTCTGATACCACTTAAATGGTTTTTAGACCCCTTAACCCAACCAGATTAACCTAGTTAATTAGCTAAGTGATTAACTTAGTCAAATTATGTAAATCTAGGTTATCACAAACACATAATCATATCAAGTATAAAGCAGCGGAAAAGTAAATAATACAATGATATGATGACCGAGGAAACCACACGGTAAAAACCTAGGGAGAATTTGACCTAGCTATCCTCAAGGTAAACTTGAATCCATTATATAAAAGAATCGAAGTTCATACAAAAGGAATTACAAGCTCCCTCACTTGACTTCCTAATACTACCCACCAGTAGAACTTACTGACACGGCCACGTGCAAGCTCCGAATTCACGGACTCTTTCTTTCTTGGATTCTCCACAAGATACAAGCACCCCCGCTTGTTTTTCTTTAAGCTTCAATGGCAGCAACTGTGTTGATCATCAAGGTGTTGATAATATCTCTACCTTGAAAACCCTAAGTTTATGTGAAGGAAAGCTCTTCAAGGATCTCACAAGAGATTCACACAAACAGTAAAAATATGAGCAACAATACAACCAGAGCAACTCCCAAAAATGTGGCTAAATTTTTGCCTTATATACCTAGGGCAAAAACATAAAACCCAAAACGTTTAATGAAATAGGGCTGAGTTAGAAATTCTGTAGAAAAAAATTCTGGCTGACTTTCGATCGATCGAGTCTAACTTTCGATTGATCAAGCCAGGCCAAAATGCACCAATGCATCTGCAGCCTCTCGATTCCAACTTTACATGAATTACACAATTTTGAGCAAGCCTAAACAAGACTAAACATATTGTTTTGATCATGGTTTGCTAACATTAAATATTAGAGTTCTAAATATATAAATTTCTAAATCTTTAGAACCTAACACAGGTCACATGCATCACTTCACGGGATGCTTAGTCGCGAGCTACCCGCGAAAACTCTTCAATCTTCAATTTGCTTAAGTCTTCACACACACTCTCTCTCTCTCACACACAACTCTTACAATTAAATCCCACAACAAATACAGGCTACAAAAGATTAAATAAAATTACAATAAAATTTGGCACAGAATAAAAGCCAACAAAACATATAGTTGTAAATTACAACCTTACAAGAATCCTTCAAGAAAATTCCAAATCCCCGTTGCCAAGGTGATCAATCTTATGTCGGGTTACACATGTGAGTGAAGTCCCACATTGAATAAAGATGAGAAGAATGAGTGGTTAATATAACATAATTAAGCACATACCCATTAGGCTTAGGCCTTTTGGATTAAAGTGTGTCTCTATATGTTATATTAATTACTCAAGGAAGCTCCCCAATGTGTTTATCTCCCCAACATCCTATGCTAATAAATTGTTTCATCTTGTTTAGGCATTCTGTGAATAACTTCCTCCATCAGTATGTTTAGGGTGATAAGTTCTACAATCTTCACTCCATTTCAATTATCTCTTTCTATCTAAACATAGGGTAAAAATGAAACAAACCATGAAGCTCTAATAGGTCCAAACTTGAATAGAAAAACAAAATCGCATATAATTACATCTTTATTCTCTGTGGAATCTAAATCAAATAGTTGACAGTTAATAATAATAATATATATTCTGCTCACTTTCATACCATTATCTACTTTCTAGTCACCTACACCTCCACTCCAGTACAAGAAGTATCGTGGTTTCTCTACAAGATTTGAGGAGGATTAGATTATATTATTATCAACTCTATGTTGACCTCCCAAGAAAATGAAACTAAATCACTATTGTAGAAAGCATTGAAAAGAGTTGCATATTCTCATAACTTTAATTTTTTATTTTTTTGAGAAACAAACTCACACACACACACAAGAAGAGAGAAAGAAATTCTAACAAAAAAGCATACCACAAAATCCATTCAAAAGCCATGCATATTCTCAAAACCCAGTTATTTCAGAAAATGACATTATATATTGAACAATTACCTACTCATTTGATTAGTTGATATACTAGTACTTTGAAACAGACCAATTATTTATTTTTCTGGTGTAACTCTGAATTTTGAATTTTGTACCATGCAATTGTGTACTTCCAAAATTGAAAATGTTCTGAAAGCACAAACAATGAATTAGTTCTATTTCCATGGGAATCCTAGTGCACCCAATTCCTAATGAATTAATTGGTTAATTATTATCAATAAAACTGGTTACCTACTAAGAATGGAAGAAAATTTTTAAAAAAATGGTGATTGCAATTCAACCTCAACAGCTACCTTCAAGGTTGATAATCAACGACACATGGGTAACAAAGTTAGTCATCAACCAATACTGCCAAAAGAAGTCTAGGTCTTTCTCTCATTAGGGAAAAAATGTATAATTAATTGGTTACCCACAAAGAATAATTGCAGCTCAGCCTCAAAAGTCAACTTCAAGTTCAATATCAATGGCCAAAGGCGAGACTATCTTGTATGTCGTCCATCACAAGTAAGGCATCAACCATACCCATAAGAAAGAGTCTAGGCCTTTGTCATCATCAAGACCCTGGTGTACCCATATTTCCACTATATAGACGCCTTATTTTGTTAGGCAAGTGTAAATTTTGCATATTGGAAATGAAAATGCAAGAAATGAGTCTGAGATTATTGTGCTCAATTCAATTCCAAACCATCCTTCTCTTGTTGGTTGTAATACTGCATGTAGAAACTCTTGCTGTTTTTGGTATTAGTATTGGCACCTCCACTTATTTTGGTGGGAATGAGACTGATCATCAGGCTTTGTTGGCCTTCAAGACACAGATAACACATGACCCTGAAAACGTTTTCAACTCGTGGAATGATTCCCTCCATTTCTGCGAGTGGGAAGGTGTTACGTGCAGCCGCAAGCATAGAAGAGTCACTGTATTAGATCTGAGTACCAGAGGTTTGGTGGGTTCCTTGTCTCCATACATAGGCAACCTCAGCTTCATTAGGGAAATCGATCTGCAAAACAACACCATTGGAGGCAAAATCCCCGATGAAGTTGGCCGTCTATTCAGGTTGCAAGTCTTGGTGTTGACTAATAACTCCTTTCATGGGGAAATTCCTGCAAACCTTTCTCATTGCTCCAACACTAAGATTCTTAGAGTCAGTTATAATTACCTTTCGGGGTCAATCCCAAAGGAGCTTGCTTCTTTATCAAAGCTGGAGCATCTTGCTGCTCTCGCTAACCATCTCACGGGAGGAATCCCACCTTTCATTGGGAACTTTAGCTCACTCCAAATTTTAACTTTAAACGAAAATGTCCTTGGAGGACACATTCCAGATGCCTTGGGTCAATTAAGAAGCTTAACGCTACTTGCACTGGCTGAGAATAAACTCTCTGGTTTGATCCCTCCATCTTTATACAATCTTTCGTCTCTTACTTTTTTTATAATGCGCGAAAATGAGCTTAGTGGAAGTCTTCCTACAAACTTATTCCTCAACCTTCCACGTCTCCAGTGGTTTCTATTCTTTGAAAACCAATTTACCGGATCTCTTCCAGTCTCATTATCTAATGCTTCAGAGCTACAACTATTCCAAGTTTACAAGAACAATTTTACGGGAAAAATTTCAGTCAATTTTGGAGGCTTACACAGCTTGGAGGACTTACTAATTTATGACACTAATTTAGGAAGTGGAGATGATGATGAAATGAATTTCTTTCAATCTCTAGTCAATTGTAGCAGTTTACAGCGAATAGGCCTTTCGGAGAATCAAATCAAAGGTACGTTGCCTAATGTTTTGGGTAATCTTTCAACCCAGCTTACTTATTTTGACATTAGCCAAAATCTTATTTTTGGAGAGATCCCTATAGGGATGGGTAATTTGGTCAACTTGACAATTGTAGCGATGAGTGGTAACAAATTTTCAGGGACAATCCCAGATGATATTAGCAATCTTAAAAAGTTACACCGATTATATTTACATAACAATAGGCTCTCAGGAATGTTACCAATTACCCTTGGAAACCTAACATCGTTAGAGGAATTGTACTTACATAATAACAAATTGCAAGGAACTATCCCACCAAGTATAGAAAATTGTCAAAATTTGCTTGTGTTAAATCTTTCTCAAAACAATCTCACTGGCACCATTCCAAAGCAACTCTTTGCAATTCCCATGTTGTCAATTGGACTTTATTTAGCTCAAAACTTTTTTGTGGGATCGTTACCTTTTGAGGTTGGAAATCTTGTCCATTTAACAGTGTTGGACTTATCTGAAAACAGGTTGTCTGGTAAAATTCCAAGTAGCCTAGCCTCTTGCACAAGCCTTGAGTACCTTTACTTTGAAGGTAATTTATTTCAAGGAGAAATTCCAACATCCTTAAGTTCTTCGAGGGGTATTCAAGTCATGGATCTTTCTCGGAACAACTTCTCTACTCAAATTCCAAATTTCTTGGAGAAACTCTCCCTCAATAAATTGAATTTATCCTTCAATGATTTTCAGGGAGAGGTTCCAACAAAAGGGGTTTTCGCAAATGCTAGTGCAATATCACTCATTGGAAATAGTAGATTGTGTGGGGGCATATCGGAACTAAAGTTGCCGAGGTGCTTAACTAAAAAAGAGTGGTCTCTCATACTCACAATTGTAATCTCAGTGGCATGTGTGCTCCTTGTAGTTGCCACAGTGTCTTTTTTCTTATTTTATTGGCACAAAAATATAAGAAAAGATGAGTCTTCAAGATCTACCTTGAGAAATTCGCTTTTGAAAGTGTCTTACCAAATGCTCCTCAAAGCAACAGATGGGTTCTCATTAACAAATTTGATTGGTGTGGGTAGTTTTGGTTCAGTGTATGAAGGCATCCTTGGTGAAGATGGGTCAATTGTTGCAGTCAAGGTACTAAATCTTCAACGTCAAGGAGCTTTTAGGAGCTTCATCTCTGAGTGTGACGCCTTGAAAAATATTCGTCACCGGAATCTTGTGAAGATAATAACTTCCTGTTCAAGTGTGGATTTTCAAGGAAATGATTTTAAGGCTCTAGTTTATGAGTTCATGCCAAATGGAAGTCTAGAAAAATGGTTACATATGGATTTGGAAACAGATACCGAGCAAGCAAAGATACAAAATTTGAACCTTCTTCAGAGAACAAACATTGCCATTGATGTTGCATGTGCACTCGATTACCTACACCACCATTGCCCAATGCCAATTGTTCACTGTGATCTAAAGCCAAGTAACATTCTTTTTGATTATGATATGACAGCTCATGTTGGAGATTTTGGGCTTGCAAAATTTCTTTCAGAACTTACGATTCTAAAACAAAGTAGCTCAATTGGAATAAGGGGAACAATCGGGTACACTCCTCCAGGTAACAAAAATTTATTGGTCTTTTAATTGTTAATATATGCTTTCCCACATTAACCATGATGAAATTAATTTTAGATCCCTAATTGTCATGTGAATGTATTATTTATGTCAAATATCCTGAATGACAGAGTATGGTCTAGGAAGTGAGGTGTCAACCAAAGGGGATGTCTACAGCTATGGAATCCTATTGTTAGAGATGATAACAGGAAAGAGGCCCACAGATCACATGTTTGAGGGAGGCTTTAACCTTCACCATTATGCTAGCATGGCCTTGCCTAATCGTGTAATGGAGATTGTTGACTCAAAACTTTTAAATAATGTTGATGAAGTGATTGATAATCATAATTTTAGCCCTACAAACAGAAAAGAGGAGTGTTTGATATCCATGGTCAAGGTTGGAGTGGCGTGCTCTGTGGAGTTGCCACAAGAACGATGGGACATTAGCAAGGCCATTTCTGAGCTGCATTTGGTCAGGAACATTCTTCTTGGCTCTAGGAGTTAATGCAACATGTTTGACTACATGGAAGGTCAAAAATCATACTTTTCACCCTCTTAATGTTGGTATTAATTAAATAATTTACTTTGCTATTTTCCTCTTTATGTTGTATCGCAGGCCCATAGAGTCTACGATCCTTCAAAGTTTTACAATGGATGAAGAGATTCTTCTGGCATACTAGATAAGCATGGTCATGGTTTATTGCATAAGGAGTGTTCTGCATGTTTATTATTATACCTTGTCTTATATTTGTGTTTTATACGTTTGTGAATAACTCAAAATAATTTCCCTCAAACTTGTATCTATGTTTAATTCTATTGATATTATGCTTTGAAAATTAACTATTTAATTTAATTCGTAGTTGTAATATATTCAAGCAAATAATAAGATGTATTTCCCACTTGCTACCAATTCCTCGTCAATGCATTTTTCTTCAAAGGTCGAGGTTAAATTATAGAAGGATGGATGATTTGTTTATATTAATGCAAATCACATATATCCATGCTATGGTTACCCAATTTTCAAGAACAAAAGTAACCACCGCACACTCTTGGTGCAGTGGTCTCTTCACAAGTATAAATGCTTGTGGGGTGTGGGGGTTAAGGGCCGGGGTTCAAGTCTCCAAGAGGGAGCTTCACACACATATACACTTAAATTAAGTTAGAGTAGAAATTTTATCTTGTATAAAAAAAAAAAAAAAAAAAAAAAGTAATCACGTCATAACAATGCGAGACAAGATAGAATAAGGAGTAATAGAGGAGAAGACCTAACAAGATAACAATGCTAAAAATATTACCAGTGAGCTGCACAATGCTCGTACTCTTGAAGCACCACTTGTACAGCACAAAGGAGAAGACCTAACAGAGGGCACCGGTGTGGTGCCAGCCAAATACCCTCCGAAGGTCAAGTTAGAACTTGTTACAACTCTAGAGTGCTAGAGAGGAGTCAATTATGCGTACCTCGATTTGTGTGGGTATTGGGGGCTTTTATAGTAGTAGAGAGTTGACCTCTTTGCCTTGAAGTAGAAATCCTTTCCTTATAGGAATCCTTTTGAGCGTAGATTACGAGATCCTTTCCTTATAGGACTCTTATATTGAACGCGGTCCGCAAGTCATCATTTTACAGCTTATGCGTGGTGGCCAAGTCAAGTTTCTTACCAGGACCGTCAACTTTGAGACCGTCAGTTTGCCCCAACCCTTTCAGTCAAGAGGGGTCGTCGGCCTCATAAGGGAGTCAGCCCTTAAGGGCCCTCCGTGACCCTTCAGCTTGTCATGGTCCGTCAGTTTTAAGGCCTTCAGCCTTCTTTGTAACTTATCCTGTTAGCGTGAGTTGAAGGGTCCAAGCTGACGAGTTGAGCATGGGATGCCTTGTGGTATGCTTTTGCCTTATCAAGTGCTATGTCTAGTTTTGAGATGAGGAGAAACAGGATTTGCAATTGTTGGGCTCACTTAATATTTAAGCTTATGTTTTTTAGCACTGTAAAATTTAAAGATATTTTAGGCTAGTAAACAGTTAAAGTTATTTTGGTAATAAGTGGGGTAAGAAGAAGTTGTCATTGGGAAAAAAAAGAGAGAAAGAAATGTTATGTCTATAATATTTTCACAACACTTTTACAATAAATCCTAAGTGGTAGGTTGTTATGAGTGGGCAAAAACATAATTTCAGTTGTAAATTCAAATTAGAACCAATAAAAACTTACCACATATTTTTTGTCATAAAAAGTGTTGAGAAAATATTGTGGACGTAGTATTTATAAAAATAAAATAAAATAAATAAAATAAAAAAAGGAGTGTTTTGTTTGCAAACAAATATGAACCACATGAAGTAAAATGCCATTTTCCATCAAAACTAATGAAACAGTAAAATGAACAAAAAAAATAGTAAATGTATTTTAGTGGGTTATTGATTTGTGGGAAGGAGTAGCCTAGTTGTGACATGAGGCTGAGGCCAAAATGACGTGGCAGCTAATATGGCACAACATGAGAACAACATCATTAGCATTAAACGCTATGCTTCAGTTTTTAGTAATATATAGATATAGATTAGGAATAAATATTCATTTTGACATATATATATATATATATTATTGATTTTTTTTAAGGGATATTTTGATACTGATTGATTGTGGATTCCAAGAGTTACTGAATGCTGAATTTAAATGCGTCAAAAATGGCCATATACTACTATTTATCAAAATATTTAGCAGTATATCACTATTTGTAAAATATATAGCAATTTATTACCATTTTGAAACTCAAGTTTGTAAAACTCGAGTTCGCCGTGTAACTCGAGTTCCAGAAACTCGAGTTCTTTGAAAAAATAGCCTTCAAGTTTGCCATGCTATTTTTTATGGAACTTGAGTTACATAAAAAATTGGTGGCAATTTTTTACGAAACACGATTTTGTAAAACTTGAATTTTATGGCAAACTCGAGTTTAAAAAAAAAAAATGATAAACTCCTAATTATTTAGCAAATAATAATAGATCTATACATATTTTGCCAAATAGTGGTATTTTGACCTTTAAACGCACATCCAAATCTTCAAACCTTTGAGTAAAATTTCTGGCACCAGTAGACCTTAAAGTTATTATATACTCCAGTAAACTGACACTTTGTCACTCCAATGTTTTTTTCTCACAGTGGATACCAATGCAGTGAAGAAACACTTGCGTTTCTTTCGTAAAGTTTTGAAGTTTCAAAGTCACATATTCCCTTTGGAAAAGTATTTATCTTGGTTGATACTGATACAGTAAACTTATAACACAAGAAACTTGAAATTTCAATGCAAATATTGCAACTTCTGTATATAAAGTCAAAAACTTTAAAAATAATGCCAAAGTTCATTGATAATAAATATGTAGCATACCAATCATGGGTTATGCCTTGCTTGACATAAGTTTCAGATAGCCTGTCAATTATATTACTTGAAATATGTGCAAGCTATTTAACAAGACAATTATAGAACATACTTGGCCAAAGGTCTTTAGGCTTTAAAAGTGAAAGAATGGCAAAATGAAAAAAGTACTTTTGAAATAAATTTTATGTTTACAGAGTTTCACCTCATAAACTATGGGTTTTGAAATGTAATTTTCCCTTTGTAAACCAAAACAAATTCCATGCCCAAACTATGAGGATTTTACTGCTAGGTTGCCATTGCTGGTTCAGTCATGAGATGCATGTTTTATTGGGGGAAAGGTGGCTTACCAAGTTCTATTCAAGTTTTCTGCAATCATGCATAATTTCTTTCGTCCTCCATTTTTCCTTTCAATCAAATTGTTTGTTTTCATGCATATTATCCAACGACATTGAAAAAATCATATGATTAAATGACAAATCCCTTATGCGTTATCTAACAATCACACGCAATAGCAAAATTTCCAAAGAGTAGGAAGCAGGTAACATCAGAGAAAAAATGAATATTTGGTTATCAACGAAGAATAATTGCAGTTCACACCTGAAAAGTCAACTTCACAATTAATATCAACTAGTCGCTAACCCGTGCGATGCACGGGAAAATTACTAAATATGAAATCTAATGAATGCA
The DNA here is from genome assembly GCA_963669245.1 of Quercus cerris. Lineage (NCBI taxonomy): Eukaryota > Viridiplantae > Streptophyta > Magnoliopsida > Fagales > Fagaceae > Quercus > Quercus cerris. The sequence goes on along the minus strand of OY770007.1, from coordinate 92,006,376 downwards.
GGCAAAGCAGTTATGAAAAATACCATTTAAATTAAAAGACAAATATTAGTAAATGTCATTATCCTTAGCTGTTTGTGTTGTATCTAGAGTTTCATATCTAAGTTACTACAATACTACTTTCAACCACTAAAGCTCACAACATAAGTATATTATATAAGGCCAAAACTTATATTATCTTCAAGCTCCCCTTAGCCTTACAGAGTCCCTAACAAAATTTCTTTTGTATTGAATTTGATTTCAGAGGACTTATTCAAGTTATTTGAATTAAACCTCACAAATTAGAAGAAAAAAAAACATTACAACATTGTAGCTAATTAATATACAAATAAACTACCAATATTACATGATAAATTACTATCAATAATTTAGAAAGAAAAATTTAACAAAACTAAAGTTGTTACCCACTTAACCTAAAACTTTTCATATTCTAAAGTTGTCAAACAACTATTGATATAAAATATTCTGTAATTACTTCAATTCCGCAAGTTGTTCATGCTGTAAAAAATTTGAGAGAATAACATAGCAAGCATCTTAAACTCTTTCTTGCCTGGATCCTACAAAACAATATATATATATATATATATAGCGATGGAGACAAAAAATGCATTTAAAGAGACAACCAATTACGATAGTGTTGGAGGCAAAGTAAAAGATTAAAAAAAAAAAAAACTGAAGAAGCAAGCAGTTTGGCTAGCATACCAGCTAGTTAATTTATATCAAAAGGCATAAAAATCTTACAATCAAATAGAATTCAAAAGTAAATACATACATGTGGTACAATTAGATAAATAAAAGGTTTGTCAAGATGATCAAGTTTGGCAAGGAAGAAGACGCAACAGCTGCTGATGAGGTAATCTCTATGTTAAACTTGTGATAATGATGAAGATGCAACAACTACTAATTATGTAGATCTAGCTTAATCTTATTTTGATTCAACTACAACAAAAATGACAATAATTACCACAAAAAGATTATATAAAAAAAACAGTCTTTTATGATATAGCTAAGAGTACAATAAAAGCTAATAGAAGGAATTTAAATTGATTTCAATGATGAAGGAGGGATTCACTTAAATGAGGAGACCATGAAAAAAGGAGAAGTATCGTGTTCTGAGTATAGTATTGAATTTTAAACTCTACAATTCAATTTGCTAAGGTATTTTAGTAGTTAGCAAATTAAATTTCTTTAGGCACGGATTACATCATTTAATTGAATTTCTGCAGGCACGATAGTACTAAAACTCTATCATTCAATTTTCTAACTACTAAAACTCTATCACATGGATACTACAAAAACTCTATCACACAGATTACACAATATAAACCAATAATGTTATTGTCTCAAACATTAAAAAAAAAAAAACAAATCAATTTTAAACATAGAAATAAACAATCATCTATCAATACAAATACCCAACCTAAATACATATAAACTCATATATGATCCACAACACAAAAGAGGTAGTAACAAAATTAAAAAAGAAAAAAAAAATCAATAAAAAAGAAAAAACACTATTAATCTAATCCTTACATTGAACTATTATGCAGGCAACTACAAGAATAGAGGTCAAGAGCAACTGAGATTTAGAGATACCTAAACTGAATCATCCAGCTTTTCATTATTAATATAGTGTGAGGAGAGGAAGAGATGAAGGAGTTAAAAAGCCAAAGTCTAGTGTTAGGAAGCTGAAAGGTTGCCGTTTGAGATTGTAACCATTGAACACAAAGGGTTGCTATTTAAAATTGTAATCGTGGAACACAAAGGGTTGCCATCTAAAATTGTAATTGTGGAACACAAAGGGTTGTCATCTAGAATTGTAACCATGGAAGACAAAGGGTTGGGAATTATTTTATTTTTATTAGTATTTTTAAATTTAAGAAAACTTATTTTAAATTGTAAGACAAATTCAGGAAAAAGAATTGTAATGAGATGGCAGCTGATGTGGCTTAACCTGAGCGTAGCAACATTAAATGCTACGCTTCAGCTTTTAGTAATACTAGTCGCAAACCCACTCGTTGCGCGTGATAATTTTTTAGATAAAATACTATTTTAGTCCCTAGACTTTATATAGAGTTTTTTTTTACATAGTTTTATCATATTTTTGATAATCTTATCTATAACATTTTTTACCATTATCATATATTTATTGGTTGATGATTTGCATAACATAGACATTAAATAAGAGGTAGAACCATTCAATAATTTTTTTTAAGTCATGGTGTATGAAGATTATGATTTTATATATATATATATATATATATAATCCCTAGTTAGAATTTGATTAGTTTTAAGTTTAAATTTTTATTATTATATTTAATTGTTGATTTTATTGTAGTATAAAGTTTTCAATGTCCTCTGTATAGTCATCTCTATTTTATTTTTTACTCCTCTTTACCACTTTTTATTTTCCAAATAACAATTATTAATTAACGTTCAATTTCATTTCTTTTTTTTCTTCCTTCATTTATTTTTTATTTTTATTTTATGTTCCTTTGCTAGTTGTAAATTTTATGATTATCAATAAGAAATAGATATCATGGATGGCTTAAATAGTTATAAATGTAGTTACGTTGGTGGTATGTTAAAAAGTCTTCTTTTTTTTTTTTTTCCCTTCTGAATTTTCAAGGAAATATGAAAGAGATTTCTCTAGTTTGGCCTCAATCAATTAAGATATCCACAATATATTAACAGAAGTAATAATGAGCCTAAATTTTTTTTAATGTATGAAGTGGTTAGGTTAGTGGTATGTCAAAGGTTTTAAAAAAAAATTAAAAATAATTCCAAGGAAATGTAAAAGGCCTTTTTTTGAAAAAATAAATTGTGACTTTTTGAATTGTAAAAATATGATTGTTTTAATTACCTTATTTATAGATTTCATTATTAAGTTATAAACATCTAAATTAAAGTAGATGAATATATAAATACAAAATTATATGTAAAGTTACAATTGCATAAGATAAATATGTATAGATAAATATATATATATATATATATTTTATTATTCATGAATCATTATTTCATTGTTGACTTATAAATATCTAAATTGAAGTTTTTTTTTTTTTTGAAAAAAAAATCTAAATTAAAATATATGAATGTGTACAGGTAAAATTATATGAAAATTAAAACTGCCTAAGATGAATGTTTAACCACTTGTAGATGTGTGTTTTTGAAGACTAAAAGTATACACAATTGCCTTGCAAATCATCAAATTTTTTAGCTTTACAAAACATATATTTCATATTGCAAAAACTTTACATGAACTCCTCTTTTATGACAAATTTTTTTTTTTCTTCTTGCTGAAACAACTTAAGAATATTAAGACTTAAGTTAACACATGTGGTAGTTGTAAAACACGTTAGTGATATGAAATATAGAAAAAACATTTTTAGTAGATTGTAATATAAACATTTTTTTTTCTCAATATTTTATGTAACTTTTCCCATAAGATCAATATTGTTGGCATCCTTTAAATATGATACATAATATATGGGCCTAGACACATTCAAAGGGTGCTATCTAAATTATATGACCCTTTATCACACAAATATATTGATTCCCCTAATGTATGGTAAAGGAAGGCAGGTTTGTGTCTAGCCATTTTCTTGATTTGTGCCGCATAATTTAATAGTATGGAGGATGTGATTGGATTCAAATGTTGAATAAAATAAGATAAGAGAAAAAAAAAGTAAAAATAAACTATATAGCAGTAAACATCAAATTATCCAAGTTATTCTATGTAATATAATAACATTATATTATTATATAGTACTATATGTATAATGAGTAGGATAATATTTAATCAAATAGAATATAAAAGATAACATCTTAAAATACAAAACTAAATTGCATGAACCCAAAATAGAATTCTAATTAACACAAAAATTCATCAACCTAAAGGATTGATGCAATGAAAATAAAATATAAAAAAAATCAAACAAAAAATGAAAAACAAATTGAGAGAGAGAGAGAGAGAGAGAGAGAGAGGTAACCTTTTTTGTGTAGAAAACTATGCATAGAATGAAAAGAGAAATGTCAAATTTATAGTAAGATGCTGAAAATAAGAAGAGTCAAAATAAAGGAAAACAAAAAGGTAGAGAAAGAATGACATTAAGGAAGAAAGTAGTGGGGAGATGAAGAGGTAAAAGGGAGGGAGAGTTTCGGAAAATTAATAATAAAAATAATGGTTAAAAGATATTTAAAATTTTCAATAATGGAGTTTTTAAGTCATCTTAAATGAGAAAATGTTTAAGAAATATATATAACAAAAATTGGAAATAAAAAATGATGACGTGGCTGATGATGTGGCTCAATGTGAGCGTAGCAACATTAAACACTACGCTTCAGCTTTTAGTAATATATAGACTAGTCGTATACCCGCGTGTTGCACGTGATAATTTTTTTAGGATGATCTCATTAAATATTTTATTAATACTATAATTTTAGTTATTAACCATTGATTATTCATTAGTTTTTAAGTTAATAAAAACCTTAAATATACCTTTTTTTCTACCTTTACACACACACACACACACATATAGTGAATCTTTACATATACATTTAAGAAAACTCTATATATTCCATTTTTTGGATGCGTAAAATTATAGACTATAAAGTTTTTAATGTTCTTCACACAGTAATCTCTATTTTATTTTTTATTTCTCCTTACAATCTCTTTGTTTTCCAATCAACGATTACTAATTGACGCTTGATTTTTTTTTTCTTTATCTACTCTTTATTACTTTGTATTGGTTTTTTTTTCTATACCATCTCTCTCTCTCTCTCTCTCTCTCTCCATTGGCAACCAATCGTTTTCCAAAATTTGATGATGATTCTATGACATTAAATATGCATTATTAGTTTTTTTTTTTTTTTAATTTAGTGTTCCTTTGATGCATTGGGTGTGAGAATGAGTGTTTTCCTAGCATTACTCCACTTAATGTGGACAATTTTATTTATTTAATTTAGGCAAAATATTATATTTTAAATTTTTTAAAATAAAAAGGAGTGGAAATATTAATAATTTAATGATATATATGGGGGATGTGGCTGAATCTTAATGTTAAATAAAATGATATGAGAAAAAAAAATACATAACAATAAACATTAACTTATCCAAATAATTCTATGTAATATAATAATAGTACATTCCTATATACTATTTTTAATTATTTATAACGCAATATGATAATATTTAACAATCAAAGTCATAAAATAAAATAAACTTAAAACACAAAACTAAATCTCATCAACCAAAATAGAGTTCTAAAGAATACAAAACTTTATCAAGCTAAAATAGAGATGCAAGAAAAATAAAAATAAAAATCCACCAAAAAATTGAGGGAGAAAGAGTGGGAAATAACCACTTTTTTGTGAGAGAAAATTATGTAAAGAATGGAAGAGTGAATGACAAATTTATACTAAGAGGGTAATAATAAAAAGAAACAAAGTAAAGGAAGATAAAAGGAAAGAGGAAGAGTGATATCAAGGTAGAATGTTTGGGGAGATGAAAAGGTAGAGAGAAGAAGAAAGGTTAGAGAAAGTATAAATATTTAAAAAAATGAGTACAATTTGATGAGTACAATTTTCTTTTATATATATATATATATATTTAGAATACTAAATATTTTTAACACACACACACGGGGAGAGGGGAGAAGGTCTTAAATAAACTTACAGTGGTGTATATCTAAAAGGGCTTAACTCTTAAATATACAGTACAAATTTTAAACCTCTTTAACTCACACTCATTTTCTAATGTGGGATTAACTCACTAATTTTTCTTTTAAGAATACTAAATATTTTTAATACACACACACGGTGAGAGGGGAGAATGTCTTAAATTTTATTTTATTTGAATTTAAGTAAAATATTACATTTTTTATTTTTTAAAACAAAAAGAGAGAGAAAATATAAATAATTTAATGATAAGGAGTATGTGGTTGAATTTCAATATTGAGTAAAATAGAAGAGAAGAAAAAAAAATAAGAAAAATTAAAAGATATAACAATAAACACTAAATTATCCAAACTATGCTATGTAATGGAATACTATTTTATTTTTATCTACTATCTTTAATTTTTTATAATGTAATCAGATAAAATTTAACAATCAAAGAGCCAAATAATAATAATAATAACTTAAAACACAAAACTAAATCATATCAACCTAAATTAGAGTTCTTAAAAACACAAAAAATTATCAACCTAAAGCAGAGATGCAATAAAAAATAAAAATCCACCAAAACGTTGAGAGAGAGAGAGAGAGAGAGAGAGAGAGAGAGAGAGAGAGAGAGAACCTTTTTGTGAGAGAAAATTATGCAAAGAATGGAAAAGAGTGACAAATTTATCGTAAGAGGAAAGGGATAAGAAGAGACAAATAAATGAAGATGAAGGGAAAGATGAATAGTAATATTAAAGTAGAGGGTAGTGGGGAGATGAAAAGTTAAGGGAAGAAGAAAATTTGAAGAAAGTGTAAATATTTAAAAAATAAGTGAATGTAAAAAAAATTAAAATAAAATTGGAAATAAAAAAGAAATATATATAGATGTTAAAACCGATAATGGTGAATATGAAAAGTCAATAATCTATTTATATATATATATTTGTAAAAAAAAAAAAAGGAATAAATAATAAATAATAATTATGTGGCGAATGACATGGCGATGAGGTGGCGCAACAAGAGCTCAGCAGCAATAAATACTACGCTTCAGCTTTTAGTAATATATAGACTAGTCGCTAACCCGTGCTATGCACGGGAAAGTTTAGCAATTTTATTTTAATATATTATTTGTATTTGTTTTCTTTATTAAGCGCTAAGAAATAAAATTTTAATTAATTTCATATTAATCATGATATAATATTATATATGTAATCTACAGAGTATATTTGAACAAATAAATGCATGTTTATAGTAATCTGAGGGCTATACTATAGGTTCATATAACAATTTCCATATTAAAATTGTAATAACATAGCATCAAAACCTCATATACAAATAAATACAAAAATAATTAGTTTATGCTTGTCTGCTTCCACTTCTCATGGTTGAAAATTTTCATTACTGTATACAATTGTATTTTTGTATGATGTAATCTCATATTTAACCTCAAAGCAAAGTTAAATTGCGGTCCCAAAGAGCAACATAAAGTTGTTTTCAACCCCTAGCAGTGTTCTCTCTTTTCCATGGTATCCTAGAGCTCCCAAAAATGCAGCTTATATGCCTTGAAAAAGAAAATAACTTATTAACTTCCTTGACAATAACAAAGACCTCCACATAAAAATGTCCAATCAACAAAATAAAAATCATATTCTTTAATTAGTTTCAATAGTCCACAGTTGAATTTAGTAACTCAAATTAATGATAACACCAAAAACTTTAAATTACATGCTATTCATCATTCCCATCATGAAAATCAAAAGATATGAGCATGTGTTTTGTAAATCATCATCTAAAACATTGCCATGTCAAATAAGAAAATGAATATATCAAGTATTGAGCACACACTTAACACATAATGTAAAAACCTGGAATTGAATTAGTTTCCCAATATAAATCTCTTTGATCACTTTTTTAACTTGATAAGTACAGCTCTTGATCTAACTTCAAAATTAAAATCTGCAAAATAGGAATTTAATATTTTAAAAAAGTTTTATATCCCCAAACTTAATGTTTAACTGACAAAGAGAAAGCAAAGAGTTAAAAAAAAAAAAAAAAAAAAAAAAAAGCTTTCAAATCTATCTTAGACATGAATCCTTTCTACAATCCACACAAAGTCAATCACTAAGCTATCATCCATGAAAATGTTTGATGGAGTGGTCTCACTTCCATCAAACCCCATATGTTCTATAGATCATCATGCACAATTCAAATTCCCATTCTCACTCCTTTAAACTTTAAAGTAGCACCACATCAACAGTAACGATATTAAATAGTTAAGTGATATTATTATGAATCTTTAGTACTCTTCTCAAATACTACCAAAATGCATGAGCATTCATTCATCAAATAAAAAAAAAATTTAATATGCATATGAGTAATCAAGTTAGTATGTGGAAACTCAATATGAAAATTTTAATTTGGTACGTGCAAAAATGTAAATATGACATTTCAAGTTTAATTTGCATTTAGCAGCATGTGATTTTAGAATCCTTAAAAGTGATGTGCACAACTTTTCTTTTTCCTTTTTCTCTTTCCAACTAAATGTGCACTACCATACTATAAAACTGGAGGAAAAAAAAAAAACAAAAAGAAATTGAAAGAATTTGGAAACATACACCTAAAAAGAACCATTAATTCCATGAAGCACTCATTATATATTTATAAATTCATTATCAACTATACATAAATTGTACATATCAAGAAGCCAACTCTACCTCAAAATGAGAAGTTTGTCTTTGTGAGTTTCTATGGGGTTTGTAGTCTTTTGGAGTGGTCTCGTTGTTGGGGTTTTACGAATTGTTCTTCTCTCTCTGAGTTTTTGTCCTCCCGTAGCTTAGTTTCCTGACTACCCTCTATTTGTTGTGCTGTTTGTTTCTTTTTTTCTTGTTGTTCATCATCTTGAACTCCTTGTTTTTTCATTTTTCTCTCATTTATAATAGCTTTCCGATTACCTATATATAAAAAAAAAAAAAAGGGTTTAGATTGGAGATAATATTTTTTATTCTTAGATAACATATCTACTTGTTATAATTAGTACATAGCTAAAAAAAAAAATATAGTACTAATTTCACAAAATAATATAAATGATTCCATCAATAAATGTGATTATGCAGCTAGGTTTGTTAATTTTTAATTACCAAAATATCAGTCATTTTATCAGATACTAACTTAAGAACACCATTTTTTTTTTTGTCCATCCTTCAAAAGAATCAATAAAAATAAGTGCTTGTGTTGCTGGGTTTATTAATTGTCAAGCTCACATTAATCTTCATCCATGGCTTTTTTGGGATGTTGTTGGTCTAATTTCATCATATATAAATTTTCTGACTTGTACATTCCAATTAGATTTTAGGTTAATGTCATGATACCCATTGACAAAACATCAAACAGGCCAAGACCCTTTCACAAATCTTTTCTTTGAAAGTCATAGATAATAGGTCATATATATGGAGTTGTGACAAACTATAATGGAATTAGCTTCAAAGCCCCAAGATTTATAAGTTACTTAGGTCAAAAAGTAAATTCTCAATGCCATAATTTATTTATCCTAAAGACAACCTTACACAAATACATCTAAATGCTAACATTTCTATATAAACAAAATTATAACTCAAAGAAATCAATATTAGTCATTTTGATCACAAATTCACATAGAAATGATTATATAAATAAATTTACAGGCTTAAACTTATAGAATAATAACATAGTCCCAGTAATTTTATTTATAATAAGAATTTTTCAACCAACCCAAGCACTATCCACTTAAAGCCCTTTTTTTTGTCTTCTGGTAGCAAATCTAAGTCATGGATGTTAATGGGGACAGAACAATATACTATGTATTTAAAAAGGTGTAGACACAAATACATACCTCAAGATAATAAACTTTTGATGGAATCATTGATTTGAGAACTACTTTTAAGAACCCCTTCAGCAGAAAGAAGAGTTCTGACATTTTGTCTTTGGAGGATAAATTGACCCAAAGCTATAATCTCTTTGAGTTTCTCTTCTTGTAGGCATTTCAGGGTGGATAATTCCTCTACCTGTTGTCATCCACTGCACAAAAAAATATATGAAACAAAGAGGAATAAGTTTTATGTAATAAAGCTTTGACATAATTTTTCTAATTCCTATTGATCAACAGCAAGCCAGCAATTGATATGTCTTACCTGGACATCACCGGGTCCACTTGTACACTTATGGCCTACACAATCTTGATGAGTAATGCCTCCCCAAAATCCAAAAAAACTCAACTTCAGTTTCTTTACAATTAAACCCGATAATAATCAAGTAATTGAATTGCTTTGAGGTAAAGTATACCTGTAACATGTGCGTGACAGTCTCAAAACCTATTAAACAACAATCACATCAAAATATATGAATTAATATACACAATGAGTCATGATTAATGAATGTACATGACACCAAAAACAACAATGAATGCAAAACCTCTGTGTGGATGATTTGGAAATTCACTAGGAGGAGTCATTGCCATCCATACCAATCAAAGAAAATTCCAACTTTAAAAAAGATAAGATTGTAATTTTTCATACATGAAAAGTCGTCCAACATCAGAAAAGGATCCAAATTCTACAAGTCAATTCTGAAAATTTAATACCGAGAAGATAGAAAGTCAATAACAAAATAACCATGAATAAAAATTGACACCAACCAACTAATAAAGCAGCTATATAAAGATTCTTGAATCCCAAACACACTAAATAAAACCCCAAAATTATTCATTATTTGATTCCTACAATTTCTCAGTAACCAAACAAAAATCATTATTATTATGAAAAAAATTTTAAAAACCCAAAGCAATGACAATAAAAGAGAGAGATGGACATCAAGGAATTTAGGATTTTGAACATAATGTTGTAAGTTGTAACAATGTACATAAAAGAGAAATCATGAAAATGAAGATAACCTCATCCTGCCCAATTAGCTAACATTGCAGCAATCCTATTTAGCTTGGCTGGAATGAAATTGAATTTCCACTAATGCAATCCTAGCAACAGAGCATAAAATATTAAAATAGGAGCAACTAAGAGTCCATAGCTTTAAAATTTGGAGTTAGAAAGAGCATAAAATATTAAAATAGCAGCAACTAAAAGTCCATAGCTTAAAAATTTGGAGTTAGAAGATTGCATAGCAAAGATCACTGCTGAACATCTGTTTTGAAAATAACAGAAAAATGCCAACATTAAGACCAAATTTAGGACACAACTAACATTTCTAATATTTTTAGAAGAACCTGCAATTATTTGCACAAAGCTACCCTTTATAAATATTCTGAAACCAACAACCTCCGTATTTTGCAGAAAATGAACAACCCAGTATACTTTAAACTATATAACAGTTGGTGTATTCCATCTGCTCGCATAGCACGGTGATAAATTAGTTTCGTAATCTAGTTGTGAACATCCTAAAAAAAATCAAGTAGAAAGAAAAGGCAACATAACAATCATCCACACCATAGCACAACACGAAGAAATCAAAGTCAAACATAGTCATTGAAATCACAGAGGATAAGATTCACCCCAAATACTAAAAACAAACAGACCCATATATGACCCACAACACAAAAGAGATAGTAATAATAAATAAAAAAAACAGCAATCTAAAGAAACAGTATTATTAATCTAATCCTCACATTGAATTATTATGCAGAACAGTCAGAAGAATAGAGGTCAAGAGCAATTGGGATTTACAGATACCTAAACTGAATAGAGATGAAGGTGGGGATAAAGAGAGGCTGACGTTAGAAAGCCAAAGTTTGAAGATTTGAAGCTGTCTTTGGAAGAGAGAGAGCCTGGCATTAGCAAGCTGAAGCGCCATTTTTTTGAAACCGAGAGAGTGGGGAGAGAAAGGGTCTACGTTAAAAATTAAAAACCATTTTTTTAAAACCGTAAAACTGGGGGGAGAGGGTTTTGCATGAGAAAATAAATGTGGGGAAGGGGGAGGAATCTGAAACGTGGGAAAGGGAGAGGAAAAATAATAAGTTTGAAACCGTGAATATAAAGGGTTTAAGAAAGGGTTTAGGTTGAAAAGGCTTTGGGTTTGGGCTTTGGGCTTTATTGTGGAATTAACTGCATAAGAAGTAGGCTTTATGTGAATATAGGGCTGAGATTTATTTTATATTTATTAGGATTTTTGGACAAATAAAAAAAGAAAATAAAAATGACAAGGCTGCTGACGTGGCTCAATGTGAGTATAGCAACATTAAATTCCACGCTTCAGCTTTTAGTAATATATAGATATAGATATAGATAGCACAAGGATAATACTATCTTGTACGTGCTCACAAAGTTAGTCATCAACCAAATACCCACAAAAAAAGTCTAATCGGTTACTCACAAAAAACAATTGCAGCTCAGCCTCAAAAGTAAACTTCGAGATCAATATTAGTGGCACAAGGAAGAGACTACCTTGTATGTCTCACAACTCACAAGGCATCAATCATACCCACACAAAAAAATTCTAGGCATTTGTAGAAGTAACGCCTACTTTGTCATCAACAAGACCTTGTACACCTATATTTCCTCTGTATAGACGCCCTATTTTGTTAAGCGAACCTAAATTTTTGCACATTGGAATGAAAAAGCAAGGAAGAGGATTTTCACTTGCAGCAATGAGTCTCAGACTATTGTGTCCAATTCACTTCCAAGCCATCCTTCTCTTGTTCATTGCACTGCTGCATGTAAAAATTCCTACTACTTTTGCTGGTAGAAGTACTTCCACCTTTAGTTATTTTGTTGAGAATGAGACGGATCATCAGGCTTTGTTAGCCTTCAAAAAGCAAATAACACATGACCCTGAAAACATTTTGAGCTCGTGGAATGAGTCCCTCCATTTCTGCGAGTGGGAAGGTGTTACCTGCGGCCACAAGCATAGAAGAGTCATTGTATTAGATTTGAGTTCCAGAGGTTTGGTGGGTTCCTTGTCTCCATTCATAGGCAACCTCAGCTTCATTAGGGTAATCGAGCTCTTCAACAACACCATTGGAGGCCAAATCGTAGATGAAGTTGGTCGTCTACTCAGGTTGCGAGGATTGAACCTGTCTATTAACTCCTTCCAAGGGAAAATTCCTGCAAACCTTTCCCATTGCTCCAAACTTAAATTTTTTGAAGTTGGTATAAAGAACCTTTCAGGGTCAATCCCAAAGGAGCTTGCTTCTTTGTTAGAGTTGGAGATTCTTATTGTTCGCAACAACAATCTCACAGGAGGAATCCCGCCTTTCATTGGAAACTTAAGCTCTCTCCATGAATTTGTTGCATATAAAAATGTCTTTGGAGGACACATTCCAGATGCCTTGGGTCAATCAAGAAGCTTAAACATACTTACACTGGGTGACAATAAACTCTCTGGTTTGATCCCTCCATCTTTATATAATCTTTCGTCTATTACTTATTTAACAATGTATGAAAATGAGCTTAGTGGAAGTCTTCCTACAAACTTATTCCTCGCCCTTCCACATCTCCAGATGTTTCAAATCCATTCAAACCAATTTACCGGATCTCTACCGGTCTCATTATCTAATGCTTCAGAGCTACAATATTTTGCAGTTTTCACGAACAATTTTATTGGAAAATTTTCAAACAATTTTGGAGGGTTACACCATTTGGTGGAATTCGTAATTGATGAAAATAATTTCGGAATTGGAGATGATGATGAAATGAATTTCTTGCAATCTCTACTCAATTGTAGCAGTTTACTGAGAATAAGTCTTGCGGTGAATCAATTCGAAGGTAAGTTGCCTAATGTTTTTGGTAATCTTTCAACCCAGCTTACCTATTTTGATATTGGCCACAATCTTATTTTTGGAGAGATCCCTTTAGGGATGGGTAATTTGGTTAACTTGACAATCTTATTGATGAACAATAACAAATACAGGGACAATCCCAGATGATATTAGCAATCTTAAAAAGTTACAGCTATTAGATTTATCTGACAACAAACTCTTAGGAAGGTTACCGATTACCCTTGGAAACCTATCATTGTTAAATAAATTGTTCTTAGATAATAACATATTGCAAGGAATTATTCCACCAAGTATAGAAAATTGCTAAAATTTGTTGTTACTAGATCTTTCTCAAAACAATCTCACTGGCACCATTCCAAAGCAACTCTTTGCAATTTTTGTGCTGTAAATTTCACTTAGTTTAGTACAAAACTTTTTCGTAGGATCACTACCATCAGAAGTCGGTAACCTAGTCCATTTAGAGGTGTTGAACTTATCTGAGAACAAGTTGTCTGGTAAAATTCAAAGTAGCCTAGGCTTTTGCACAAGCCTTGAGTACCTTTATGTGGAGGGTAATTTATTTCAAGGAGAAATTCCAAAATCACTTAGTACTTTATGAGGTATTCAAGTCATGGATTTTTCTCGAAACAACTTCTCTAGTCAAATTCCAAATTTCTTGGAGAAACTCTCCCTCGAGAATTTGAATTTATCCTTTAATGATTTCTAGGGAGAGGTTCCAACAAAAGGAGTGTTTGCAAATGCTAGCACAATATCTATTGTTGGAAACAGTAGGCTTTGTGGGCGCATATCCAGACTCATGTTGCCCAGCTGCTTAACTAAAAAAAGGAGATTGTCTCTCGCACTCACAATTGTAATCGTAGTGGCATGTATGCTCCTTGTAGTTGCCGCAATGTCTTTTTTCTTATTTTATTGGCACAAAAATATAAGAAAAGATGAGTTTTCAAGATCTACCTTGAGAAAATCGCTTTTGAAAGTGTCTTACCAAATGCTTCTCAAAGCAACAGATGGGTTCTCATTAACAAATTTGATTGGTGTGGGTAGTTTTGGTTCAGTGTATAAAGGCATCCTTGGTGAAGATGGGTCAATTGTTGCAGTCAAGGTACTAAATCTTCAACGTCAAGGAGCTTTTAGGAGCTTCATCTCCGAGTGTGACACCTTGAAAAATATTCATCACCGGAATCTTGTGAAGATAATAACTTCCTGCTCAAGTGTGGATTTTCAGGGAAATGATTTTAAGGCTCTAGTTTATGAGTTCATGCCAAATGGAAGTCTAGAAAAATGGTTACATATGGATTTGGAAACAGATACCGAGCAAGCAGAGATACAACATTTGAACCTTCTTCAAAGAACAAACATTGCCATTGATGTTGCATGTGCACTCAAGTACCTATACCACCATTGCCTAGTGCCAGTTGTTCACTGTGATCTAAAGCCATGTAACATTCTTTTCGATTATGATATGACAGCTCAAGTTCGAGATTTTGGGCTTGCAAAACTTCTTTCAGAACTTACAATTCCAAAACAAAGTAGCTCAATTGGAATAAGGGGAACAATCAGGTACACTCCTCCAGGTAACAAAAATTTACTAGTCTTTTAATTGTTAATATATGCTTTCCCACATTAACCATGATTACATTAATTTTAGATCCCTAATTGTCATGTGAAAGTATTATTTATGTCAAATATCCTGAATGACAGAGTACGGTCTAGGAAGTGAGGTGTCAACCAAAGGGGATGTCTATAGCTATGGAATCCTATTGTTAGAGATGATAACAGGAAAGAGGCCCACATATTACATGTTTGAGGGAGGCTTTAACCTTAGCATGGCCTTGCCTAATTGTGTAATGGAGATTGTTGACTCAAAGCTTTTAAATAATGTTGATGAAGTGATTGATAATCATAATTTTAGCCCTACAAATAGAAAAGAGGAGTGTTTGATATCCATGGTCAAGGTTGGAGTGGCGTGCTCTGTGGATTTGCCACAAGAACGATGGGACATTAGCAAGGCCATTTCTGAGCTGCATTTGGTCAGGGACATTCTTCTTGGAGCTAGGAGTTAATGCAACATGTTTGACTACATGGAAGGTCAAAAATCATACTTTTCACCCTCTTCATGTTGGTATTAATTAAATAATTTACTTACTTTGCTATTTTCCTCTTTATGTTGTATCGCAGGCCCATAAAGTCTACGATCCTTCAAAGTTTTACAATGGATGGAGAGATTCTTCTGGCATACTAGATAAGCGTGGTCATGGTTTATTGCATAAGGAGTGTTCTGCATGTTTCTTATACCTTGTCTTATATTTGTGTCTTATAGGTTTGTGAGTAACTCAAAATAATTTCCCTCAAACTTGTATCTATGTTTAATTCTATTGATATTATGCTTGGAAAATTAACTATTTAATTTAATTTGTAGTTGTAATAAATTCAAGCAAATAATAAGATGTATTTCCCACTAGCTACCAATTCCTCATCAATACATTTTTCTTCAAAGGTTGAGGTTAAATAATAGAAGGATGGATGATTTGTTTATATTAATGCAAATCACATATATCCCTGCGATGGTTACCCAATTTTCAAGAACAAAAGTAATCACATGATAACAATGCCTGACAAGATAGAATAAGGAGTAATAGCTTCCATTCATGTTCTTCCAAGATCATGTTGGCTAGTCAAATCTGTTAAGGCGTTAATTCTATTCTGCTAGTGATAAGACGAAATTGCAAAATTTGGAGTGACCTAACCATGGTTGAGCACCATTAAATTAAAGACAATCTATTTTATACACGACTTTTCTAAGAAGCTCCATAAGATCCAAGTTTCTGCATGTCGAGTAAGATGAGTTTGTATATGATCCTATAATAAGGTGTGCCAAATAATGCATTAGATTAAGGACAAATTTGGCTATAAACTTGGTTAGATCAGCTTTAGACTACAAACCATTCTCAGAAGTTGGTATGTGTACTTTTCAAGCGCAATGCACAGAACTTACTTAGAGCATCTCCAACAAGCTCTTTAAACCCAAAATTTGGAGAGTAAACTCACAAAAGATTACTCCAACCGTCTCTCTAAATCACTGTTCATAAGCAAAAAAATTGTTTGCTAATGAACAATGACTCTCTTGGTCTAATGACTTACTGTTCATTAGCAAAACAATTTATGAGAATAAAAAATTCAACTAATCAATTAAAATATTCAGTTTTTACTTAATATTTACAACTGCTACAAACTCATCCCAAATTTTTTTCTCTCTCTCTCAATAGTCTCTGAACTCAAGAGGGAGACACGATCAAAACAAAAAGAAAATACAATCTTTCATATAAAATAAAACTAATCAAACAAAACCCCCAAAAAAAAAAAAAAAAAACATGTAGAACACCGATCTGACCCAATCCTGATTAAGCTGCATGTTCTTAGAAATGGGGAGGAGGACGATCGGCCTGCATGAATGTGGATTTAAAAGGCCAACTCTCTCTAGTCTTTGTTCTCTATCGATGATCTATGTGTGTATGAGAGAGAGAGAGAGAGAGAGAGAGAGAGAGAGAGAGAATTTGTTTGTGTGAGATAGAGGGAGAGAGATTTTTGTGTGTGTAAGAGAGAGAGAGAGAGAGAGAGAGAGAGAGAGAAAGAAAGAGAAAGAGGGAGAGTTGGAGATATGTTCTGGAGATCAAGAACTTGAAAAACAAAAAGTAAAACAAAAGTGAAGATAGAGATAGGGGTAGGTGTACGTGTGTGAAGGAGAAAAAATAAGAGAGAAAAAAAAATTTATGGATGAAAAAAAAAAAAAAAAAACTAAAGAAAGAAAGGAAAAATAATACAAAGAATAAGAAATCAAAATTGAGAAATGTTACATTATATTTTCACAATAACTTCACAATAAATTTTAAGTGATAGATTGTTATCAGTTGATATTGGTGGGTAAAAAAATAATTTAAGTGGTGACTTCAAATTAGAACTGGTAACAACTTATTACATAAGATTTTGATGTGAAAATATTGCAAAAAAATGTTATAGACGCAACACTTCTCATTAAAAAAAAACATATATAATTATTAATGTTATTTGGAATTTGTAAAATATATACATTAATGTTAAGAATGAATGAAGAAATGTTGAAAGAAGAATAAAGAAATAATATTTTAATAGGAAGAAATGTAACAAAGTCAGCATGCTGACCTTGTAGTCCCAGCCAATAGAGTGAAGACACATTGTGAAAAATGAATGACATCAGTTTAGCTGCCACATCATTCTAACACACCCACAGATTTTAACATCGTTTAGTCCTGTCCGTTAACTCATTTGCAAATTTCAAAATTTCATTTGGGAATTGGGCGGGTCAGTGAGAGATTTCAGAAGGTAAGCTTTCAAAATTCATTATTTTGAAAATTCTCTTTTTTTTTTCTTTTTTGTTTTTTCTCTCTCTCTCTCTGATGGTCCATCTCCATGTTCATCATCATCACTATTTGCTATTGTTTCCTTCCACCACAACGTTGACAACACTTCTTCTCTATTTCTACTTCATTTGTTCTTGCCCAGGCCTACGGATATCTCATGGCTAGATAACTCTTTTAATTTTATTCCATGGTAAATTCGAACTCTTTTAGTTTTTTTTTTTTTTCCCCCTTCTTAGCTCAATATTATCTGGGTCAAGTTCCTATTGCCTAACTTTTCTTTTATATTAAATAGGTCAAGCCTTATGGTGTTCCTTTAGTGGCACTTTGTAGGAATCTTAGGTTCTGTAATACATGGACATGGGTTTTAGATTTGATTTATAGTTTAACTTTATCAATTGTTAAATATGAGTAATAGTTTTTTTTTTTTTTCCTATAAAAAAAAAAATTTTAGTTTTTGTTGGATTTGATTTGATCAGATAACTTTTGAGGGTGGTTGGGATCAAAAGTGCTTGATTTAGGCAAAGTGGCAATGTCCCAATTATTATTATTATTATTATTTGGTGGCATAGAAAGTGTTTGTTGAAATGCCTCATAGAGTTTTGGTTTTTCTGAACTTGTTATGGCTTTATATCCATGTTTATGTAGTTCTGTTTTTTTTTTTTTTAGGTGTTAAATCTGGTGTGTTGAATAGTTTATTTCTCAAACTGAAATAAGTTTATGAAAATATTTGTCCTATATCATGTAAAAAAATTACAATATTTCACTTTTCTTTTGTTATTTTGATTATGATTGCGTTTTATGCTATAGATCTTCCTATAGACTTTATTTATACTCTCTAATGCTATGAGGAACACAATGGATTAATTTGCAAGATGCCATAATGCCACCCTGGTTATATAACGTTGTGAAGTGCAACTTTTCTTTGTTTTTTGATTTTGATAGCGGCCTATGGATAATTTTTATGGTTAAACTTGATGTTGGTTGCTTCAACATGGATGTGGAGTCTGCAGGCATGTAGCTTCTCAATCTACTTTACTCTAGTAATGACAATCCATTCCTGACCAATTTAAGCGAAGTTGCTGGACATAGTGGCTGGCTTCTGTTATGATTCAAACAAGCATCGCCATTCAACAAGGGGACTCTAGGCTAGCTAAATAGTATGAATATCTTGCAGCAGCAACATAAGAAGCAAATTTTAAGCAACGTGGATAAGCATGAGTGTTCCTTTATTTAGAATTTAGCCAATAGGTAGATTTTTCAGATTGAGTTACTAGTTTATTATTTGTTCTTGGATATTATCAAGTTGATGTTGTATCAATTAGTCCTCTATCTCTATGTCAAGTTGATGTTTATAGGATGTCTGAATCATTCATCTCAAATAGAATGTATTTGATATTATGTTAGATTGCTCAAAGCAAATTCAGGATTTATGAATTCTTTAACCAAGCAAAAACCAGTAAAGTTATCACAAGCAGTGGCTATCAGTTTCATATGGGCTGGTTTTATATTTTTAAAAAGTTTAGTTAATCAATACCCATATAAACTGCAATCACAACCACTCAAAAATGCTAATGCCATTGGAGTGCAAGTTTGGTCCCATCATTGCTAATACAACCTACTATAGATAGCTACAAAAAATAAAATTACTGAGATCTATTTTTTACAAATTTTGTTCATTTTTTGATCAATCAAACACTTCACATGTGAGTTCTACACATGAAACCTAAATATTTATGCAAGAATTTGTAATACATTGGATGTACAAAATAATTTTTCCATATTATGAAGAACTTGATTCAAAGATGTAGAATAAAATAGAAACATAACATGCAAAAGTAACGTTAAAGAGGTTCACCAACATTTTTGCACTTCCTTTCTATTATAGTTATTTACAATCAACATCTCCTTCCCTCTACCATGCTAAAAAAGAGCTTAAAAAAAAAAAAAAAAAAACCTCATACATGATACAATCTTTTCCCTCTATTATGATGATATAAAGAAGAGCTCAAAAAATTAAAAAACTCATAAAACTAACAAGAGAGTTTGCAGAGTTAAACTTCAAGGGAAAGAACAATTCTCCCCATCCTCCCCCCTTTACATTCAAATTGACCTCATCATTGAATTTGATAAATAAACCTCCATATTCTATAAAAAAAATAAAAAAATCTCCCCAACTCATGCAACTATACTTTTTCTCCCATAGTCATTCGTAGGGCAACTTCAGTTGTTCTAATTTGGGCTTCAATGCTAATCCTATCTGCAAGTAAACATTCACAATCACAATCGTCAATTAAAAAGAACTGTGCATGGTTGCTAAAAATATTGTGTGACATCATGTCATATTAGCACTAATGGAATTAAACAAGATATGTGATGCAGGAATATAAAGAGGAAAATAAAGAACAAAATTAAAAAAATAAATCCTAAGAATTATTTTGGTTGTGCTTCTGCATCAAGATGCTTATGCATTAATCGTGCATGTGCTTCTTGTTGTAATTGATTCTAGAATTGTGAACCTCTAATTGCAAAAGCACCAAAGTAGAAAGCCATTGAGCAACCAATGAAAGCCAATTAGGATCTCTCATACTTGTAATCAAAATTTCCCTTAATTGTTTGCATATAGACCTGAAAATAAGCATAATACTACTAATTTTATAAAATGTCAATTATGATGTTCATAAAGAGTGACAATGAACTATACTTGGACATGACTTACAAAATCCCCTAAGAGATGGATGTGCATCCATAGTAGGCAAAAGTAACAATGAAATTACCAAAAACTTGCACATGAATTTAGAATAAGCCCACCTAAGTTTCTATCATACATGAACAAAGTAATCAAAACTGTCAAAGAGTTATTACAAGTTTAGCAGCTGAAGCCCATGGCATACTTATATGACACTTTAACCCCACTATCAAACTTTGAGGTCATGGGCTGACTAACTGAAAAAGAAAAGATACAAAATAATGAAGTTGGGATTTTTTTAGAAAATAACTATAAAACCCAAACAATATTATTAGTTAGGCAACGTTTCAAACATATTTGGTTTCTAACAATTCGAGTTCAGAGGAGTCAATTTTTGGGATATAAAATCGAGTATATTGTACTCAAGTTTCCTTGTTTTACCAACAACTGACGTGGCCAGAGTGTCCACGTAGGCCAGAAACCGAGTTCATTGGACTCGGTTTGTAAGCCCAAAAATCAAGTTCATTGGACTCGGTTTAGTTTAAAGGAAATCGAGTCCATTATACTCGGTTTCCTTTCCACGTGTCCATCATCGCCCGAACAAAAAAAAAAACTCAAGTTCAAAAACACAAGTTTCTCTCTCATTGCCACTCTCACACTCTCAATCTCTCTCTTAGTCTCTCTCTCACACTCCCACTCCATTGCCGTCCCTGTCACTCTCATTCCTTCTCGCTCCGTTGCTCCGTCCTCTCACTCCCGTCGCCCGTCTTCGCCTCGCTCTCTCAGTCTCTCTCTCACACACAGTTTCTCTCTCTCACTCTAACTCTCACAGGTCTCTCTCTCACACTATCACTCTCATTCTCTCACTCTCTCAATCTCACTCTCATTCCCTCTCGCTCCGTCGCCGTCGCCCCCTCTCACTCCCGTCGTCCGTCTCCGCCTCGCTTCATTGCTCTAAGTACCTCACAAAAGTAAGGACTCTTTGTTTTTTTTTTTTTTTTTTTTGGGTTTATTGGTAATGGATGATTGGCATGCATTGATTGTACTTGATAGATTTTGGGGGAGGTGGTTTGCTGCAAATATCTGATATTGTAAGGCATTTGTAACTTTGTATAACCAAATTTATGTGAGGAAATGATTTGTTCAATTCAAGGAAAATGTAGGATTTTAATTATGGTCATCTAGCTGGCCTTTAATAAAATGTGCTCAATAGAGCTTTTTTTTTTGGGGAAGTTACATATTTAAATAGCTTGTCTTTACACTTATACTAAATGTTCTTCATGTTTTACTTGTATTATTTATTCAAAAAGTTTCTCATTCTGTCAAATGTAATCTGTGTAAGCTAAAGATTTTTATATCTTAGTTTGATTGGTGTTGGACCATTATGGTGTGCTTTGTTATGCACTGATTCTTTTCTTATCCCATTTTTCTAATTTGGCTAAACTCTAAAAGATAATGATGGTACTGCTGTTTCAGCTTGGTAGGATTCTTTTTGGGCTAGATATGAGAGCTTGATATTACCTTTTAAATGTCCTTTTTTTATGTGGAAGTAATTAATAATGATTTGTTTATGAAGTCTGACCTAATTAGAAGATAAGTTGTAGTTTGTGCTTCATGTGTGAATGTGTAATCCATGGTGAATAAGAGGAAATTGTGAGTCATTTGTTTTTCCGTTGTCTAATTCCAAGTTCAATTTGGTTTTACGGTGTGGTTTTAGAGGGGATTTTTGTTTGTTTGTTTGTTGTTGTTGTTTCTTGGGATAAGTTAAAATGGATTTTTTGCAACCCCAATCAGTAAGGGTTAGGTTAGAGCACTGGCTATTTGTTTTCTTTGAAAATAATGTTATTTTCAAATTCAAGATGTGAAAAAAAAAAAAAAAAAAAAAACAAACAAACAAACAAACAAACCATAGGGATTCTTTCTATGATGGGTGTCTTAATTTCTTCACAAATGAAGAAATTATATATATGATGGGTGTCTTAATTTTGAACCCTCGTGTAATTCTAGGAATTTACATAGAGAAACTTGTCTTGTGTGATAAAATTGAGCAATGTTATTGATACAACATTTTTTACAACAAAATTCACACCTGTTGAGTTCGCATATTATTATTGAATCTCATATTATCCACTATTAACAACTTGCCACCTTAGATAGTTATATTTTTGTTCTGCTTATATTTTAAACAAAATAAACCAATAGAAATAAATTAAATTATACTAAATTACCACTTAAAAATAAACCAATTCAACACTATAAATCCCAAAGAATTAGGATTATCCCAAGTCAACTCAAAGTTACATTTTCTTTTTCTTGCCTTAAAAAAAAGGTTATATTTTGTTTTACATCCGGCCCAAAGCTTATAATGAAAAAATGTAGAAGACTTAATTAAGTAGCTCATACTGAGTTTTTAGCAACATATTGAGTTTTTTATATGTATCTTTATTCCCTGTGGTTGATTGTCATACTTATCGTTTGTGCAAGAAATTAGGCTATACATTAAGATCCTTGCCAATTTATCTTCAACATGTGCTTATATTACTCTTGACTCCCTAAACTTCGTGGCATATGGCTGCTGTTCTTGCTTAGATCCCTAATGAGTTCGGTCCTGGTCCCATTAAGGGTTCGATGTTAAGGTTTGTAGAAGAACATCGATTGTGCGCTGTTTGGGAAGGCAAGGTAAAATTAAAACTGACCACCTGCTGAATACAATCACAATGATATGGACTTTTTTTTTTTTTTTTTTTTTTAAAGTAATATGATTTAGCCTTTAGACATTAGCCAAGTTAATATGGAAGAGATTTACCTTCTTCTTTTTTTCCTATTTATGATATCTATGTTACACTGGCTGTCTAAGTGGATACTTCACTTGATTGTCTCCAAAAGCCACAAGTTACTACAGATCCTAAAAGCCAGATCTGTATAGTAGCTCTACAAGCATCTAGTTATACAAAAACCTCATGAAACATGAAGTTAGTAAATTTAATATAAGTTTGACGCTGTTAAAGGTCTTATTGTTTCACTTTCTCCATAGGATCCACATAATGTGCAAAGGAATTGCACACAAAGTTTGCCATAGGGTGTACAAACTGCTGCTATTAATTAAACCCTTATATTGTTTCACTTTCTCCATAAACTATAGTTTTACTACTGCTATTAATTAAAGCCATATATTTTCTCAATTATCAGATTGAAACAATGACGGATAGAGTGTTATAAATTATAATAAACTTCATATTAGCTGTAGCTCTACATTGTGCACTAGCATTTTATCAAATGTATCAAGTGCATTGCATCCTTTTATTTTTCTCCTGTTGTTACTTTTTTTTTTTTTTTGGATGATATTTTAATTTCCCTTAATAACCACTTTATTTTTCCTTTTTGGGATCAATAGCTACAATCATATATACAAAGGTTATGGCATATTGCATCTCATCACTATGGTTCTATCATGTGTAGGATCCGGGGGCACTAAAATGTTGTGGTCGCAATGACGAGCTCCGAAAATGACGCCCCATAGTGGTAGATAATCGCGTCCTCGACATTGTCAAGAGAGTTGGATTAGATGGGCTATATAGGACCCCTTGTAGAGAGATTAATCATAACTTGATAATGGCCTTCATTGAGCAATGGCGGCCTGAAACCCACACCTTCCACCTGCCACATGGTGAGACAACAATCACATTACAAGATGTGGAGGTTCTTTAGGGGATTCCAATCGATGGTGAGGCAATTGTTGGAACAACTGACCTGACATGGGCTACTGAATGTCAGAGGATGCTTGGAATTGCTACTAATGGAATGATGCTTAAAGGACAAAGGATCCTAATTAACAAGCTACTAGAAAAAATTGACCAAGGGTTGCCCGATGGTGCAGTAGAGGTGGTTGTGCACAATATGCATGGTGTTATATTCTAGCACTCCTGGTAAACACAATTTTTCGCCGACAAGTCTGGCAATAGGGTGCATACGATGTGGTTACAGATGTTGAGGGACCTTCGCAATCCACCTCATTACAGTTGAGGGAGCGCTTGCCTTGCATAGTTGTGTAGAGAGTTATGCAGGGCAACCGACAGAGGTGCCAGTCAGATTGGTGGGGCCTTGCTACTGGTTCAGTATTGGGTATGGTTCAGATTCCCTTTTTTGTGCCCAAGGAATGAGCACCTCCCACTAGATGATGCCTATGGCCCACCATTTGCACATTCTCCACTGTCCATTAAGTAAGTCTCTTCCTTGACCGATTCTCCCTATTGGAAATAGATCCATAATTTTAAATGACATGACACATTGTTAGACATAGAAAATAAAATTTTAATCTTGATATTCCTCAAGTTTTGAAAATTAATAGGATTTTTATTTATTTTTATATATCGTTTTACAACCACTGAGGTCATATGTTATTATTGATGTATAATCCAAGTGTTATTAATTTCTAGCTCCACCATTAATCATATGTTTAGATAATCATTTATTGGTATAAACTTAGTGGTATGTAATGTTAAATTTACGATTGGCCATCATTTATTGTTGTTGATTACTTCAAATTCTCAATTCCAAGTATTGACTCCCTCTTTCTTAATTGTAGGACTGTGTGGGTCATGACCACAAAGAATAGCCCCCAAGAAATCTGTCTGGTCTGGTACCGTCAGCTTTTAAATTGTATGCGTCCCGACCAGGTACCCAAATTGTGTTTCTTCTATTGTTTATGACTATTGTATTTACTGCTTGTAAAATAGCTCATAGTCGAAAATAATGGAACATTGCATAATGTGCTATCTTTTTATTTGGCTATTTTAGGTGGTGTAGGAACCATATAAAGATGAATTAGCCCACCTGCCTTCGTTTTGTATCGCAGGAAGGGACGTATGGACGGCAAGGGTGCCACTTGTATGTTTCTGGCTAGTAGAGAAACACACACCGGACCGTGTTCTTCATCAGTTTGGGATGGTACAAGAAATCCCCCCATATGTTGATATTGATGATGCTCTTCATGCCATAGACCTCAAGGGGAAGATAATGGTGAATTGGAGGGACAGACATTATGGTCATATCCAAGTATGGAATAGTCAAGCACAATCTCTATGTCATGGAGCACAACTTGAGGGTCATATGTCACCTACTCATCCATACTTCGATTGGTACAATAGGGTGACTTGGAGGTTCGTTGACCACATTAGCGCTTCACTTCTTATTATGGTAATCACTTCGACCTTTCTTTTCAATTTTTGTTGCGTATCACCATTTTTGTGTTAGATGTACTAATTGTAATTATTTACTTGCAGGTTACCAGTAGGCAGTCATGAGTACAAGCAGATCACAGCTGTACTTAAGTATGTGGAGCGCCTTCAGCGTATAATTGCCCAACTTCCCTTGGAAGAGATCGATAGGGCAAATCTAGAAGCGTCAGAAGATACTGGACGACCAAGCACGAGCTCAACTCATGCCAACCATAGCCATGGTCAGCGTGCTGCACCCCATCAGGTTGTCAGTAGGCCGGATCCCCCTCCACCCCCACATGCATCTCCTACACCACATGCATCTCCTGCCCCAGAGTTCCCTCCACCTCCACATGCATCTCCTTCCCCAGAGATCCCTCCACGTACTGCTTATGCAGGTCCTGACCTAGATATCCCTCTACCCACTGCTCATGCATCTTCTCACCCTGAGATCCCTTCACACACCCCACATACATTTTTTGACCCCGCTCATCTTTCATTTACTCCACCATCCTTTGATCTCGACCCTGATTTCAATCAGACCCCTCCTGTCATGCACACTCCATCCCCCTCGTACAACATTGGTCATATAGACCATGTACCACCCTATAGTCACTCCATGTCATTCATGCCCACTCCTAGACTGCATACAGATC
The DNA here is from genome assembly GCA_963669245.1 of Quercus cerris. NCBI lineage: Eukaryota > Viridiplantae > Streptophyta > Magnoliopsida > Fagales > Fagaceae > Quercus > Quercus cerris. The sequence continues at coordinate 91,980,007 of OY770007.1, read as the reverse complement.
CCATGACTATGGACCTCACTCACATTTCATTTGCTACACCATCCTCCCCCGCAATTGTAGGATCTTCAGTTGTTGGGAGTCAAGCAAAACAACCAGATGTGCATGTTGAGAATGAGCAGGTAGTTGGGTTACAGTCACCCCCATGTGCATGTTGAGAATGAGCAGGTAGTTGGGTTACAATCACCCCCACAAGGTTGACCTAAACGCACAACAAAAGCACCTCCTTGTGGGACAGGTGGTCACAAAGTAGGACACAAGGCCGGCCCCACGGTATGACAAGTCATTTAATGTAATGAATTCATAGTAACTGCTGTTATGGTTCGTATTAGAATGCATGTAATCCATTGGTTGGTTGTAACTCCATCTTTGCAGCAACGCGAGGATCCTCACCAAGGAGATGCAGTACCCCCTCCCCCTACATACCAAACACTATACAAGACAGCATAAGCGAAAAATGCATTAGGGGTAAAAACTTCATCACCCAAAACTAAAACAACTCCCAGACCCTCCTCAAATTTTGCTCTCCCAACCCCACCACCATTACAGGTTAAGCCCACCACCACCCATTCTCTCAAACCCACATACCCTTCTTTTCTTAGAAGATTTTCTAGAACAAAAACCAGAGCCACCCTTGATGAAAAAGACTAAAGCGCCACCCCTCTTCTTGAGCAGGAAGAAGAACAACAACAACCCAGCAAAGTATTTCTTTTCCTTTGTTCTTTTCAATTCCTATTCACCTTCTTCTCTGTTAAATTCAATAACTTTCTTCTTTTTTTTGCTCCAGTTTTACATATAAGATAAAACACATGAAAATTGTCATGATAAGCATAGAAGATGAATTGTGAACTCAAACTCAGTAAATGTTTTTCTTAAATGGGGCTTATTGTATTGCCATATAGATGAATTTTCCTAATGGATAAAACTTAGGAACAGTTCCTTAGGTATTGTACCTTCACTTCCTCAACATGTGTGGTTCCATTGACCAATAAACTACATGGTCTTTAGAAAACATAAAACTATATTTGTTGGATTGGTCAGTACAATCATGCGATTAATTTCAATTTAAGAACCAAATATGCAACACTTAAAGGAACTATATCTAAGTTTTGCACATTTGTTAGGACATATGTGTTTCACTTGTTAAGAACATATGTCAATAATTTGTGTAGTTGGCTAATCCTTTGAAAAAACGCACTTTACTTATATTTGGATAGATCTAGGATGTGCTTAATACTTCAAATAACATGTTGTTCAAGTCTAATATTAAAGCCATGAAGATTGGATCAAGAAACAAGTAAAGAAAAGGTGTTCATTAAAGCTGAACAGATAGCTCGATACTTGTGGACAGATAGCCCGACACCTGCTCGACACCTTCTCGACAGCTGACTATCTATCAAGCTCTTAAGGTGTTTCTTATCGCAATATCGACACCTTCTCGACACCTTCTCGATAGCTGTATCTGTCGAGCCTCATTAAACCTCGACACCTGCTCGACACCTACTATCTATCGAGGTTACGGAAATCAGAATTTTCAGATCTGATTTCTGGGCTAGGTTTTTGTATTTGTGTAGGGTTTCTTTTCTCACAATCCTAAACCTATATAAGGCTTATTTTAGAGGCCGTCACATAAGAGAATACAAGGAGAACATATGCAAAAGGTGATCGACGCCTTATTCTCTTTGAAAGAAACTATTGCGTCTTTTGCACCTTAGGGTTTTGTAACTAAGTGCTTCTTGATTTTCATTGTTGATGAAGTGAAGAACTTTGCAGCCAATATTCTTCTTCCTCAAGTTGGTGAGTGAGTCACGTATTGGGATTCGTACAAAGAAGTTAGTCACGTATTGGGATCTGTGCAACAAAAAGGGTGGCGTTCATATATTGAAGAGTTTAGAGGTTCTGAAGCGGTAGAAGTTTTCTGTTGTGAGTTCATCTATGAGGATTGTAGAGTCTAGGGACAAAGGTTTTGTACTAGATCTGAAATTTCTCTTTACTATAGTGGATTACTTTTCAGGAAGGTTTTCCCCCAGGTTTTTTACTGTGAAACCAGTTGGTTTCATTGGTTTTCATAGGTCATCATATCTTGTCTTATTTATTATTTTCGCTGCATAATTTTGACATGATATTGATGTTTGTTTGTTTTAACAAGTTTTATTCGTAATAAATCTAATTAACAACTTAGGTTTAAAACTTGTTAATTCTATTAACCAGGGTCTAAATTTCCCAACAACATTGCTGTGGTTTGAGTGAGTTAAGTTGTTCTTGTGATTTAGGAAGTTGAAGAGAGTGTAGAATTGCTGAAAAAGGCTGCTAAGAGTAGAAGGGTTGCGGCAGAGGAGATTTTGTCTGCTTTTTCTATAATTGAGAATGATAGGTCACAATATGAATGACCCCTTGTGATTAACCCTAATTAATTAATTTAGCCAAGTAATTAATTAATCAATTAATCATGCAATTTTATGGAAGCACAAACAAATCACCAATCAACTAAATATGCAGCGGAAAATAAATAACACAGTGATTTGTATACGAATGGGGAAAACCCTAATGGCAAAAACCCCACCGGGTGATTTTCAGGTCACCACTCCCGAAACTCCACTATTATCAAATCAAGCGGTTACAAGTAAAGGAATCCAAAGTACCTTACCAACCTACAGTTGAACCCTTACCCCAATACCCAATTGGACTTGATCTGTAGTGACAGTCTCCACCTTTGATGCACGGCTCCCAAGTACGTGACTAACCAATGCGCGGATCCAAGTACGCGACTTCAGAACACCAACTAATGAAGAATGGTTGGCTGCAAAGTTCTTCAGATCATCCTTTCTGATGAATAGCAGGAAGATGCTTGGTTACAAAACCCTATGGTGCAAATACACAGCAACTTCTTGAGGGAAGATGAACTAGGTCAAGAACTTCGTCTGTTGATCACAATTTGCTTAAACAGAGATTGCTCAATGATAATGCAACTTGTGTCACCCAAAACGGCTCTTAAAATAATCCTTTTATATGTTTAGGGTTAGAAGAAAAGAAGGCCCAAAAACATATTCACGAATCCCAAGAAAATCAGATTGGAAATCTGACTTTTTAAATCTCGACAGATAGAAGGTGTCGAGGTAGCTGTCGAGAGGTGTCGAGCTTTATAAATTTTGCACTTCAACTTGCTTTCTCTTGGATAGACTTGATGACTTCAACACTTGATCTTGAAACATTGTTTCTTGAAGTATTAAAAACACCTAGAACTACCCAATTACAAGCAAAGTGCGTTTTGTCAAAGGATTAGCCAATTTACATAACTAAGTGACATATGTTCTTAAACAAGTTAAAACATATATGTCCTAACAATCTCCTCCTTTGGCAATCCGTGACAAAACCACAACAAACAAATGAGCATATGAGAGAAGTCATAAATCACTCAACTCATATTCACTTGTTGAATACAATAAAATCTATCCTAACACAAACTCTTGAAAAACTTTGCAAGAAGAGAGCTTATGATAAGTAGACTTTGACAACCTGTATTTCTGAAACACTTTAAACAAAACTCATCAAGGCATCTTGTGTGAAACAGAAATAAATAGATTGCATACAAGTATAAAGAACATGTGTATAAAGATAGAAAAGGAACAACACATGAAGAGAGAGGTGAAAGAAACATACATCAACATATATAAGAGATAAGATAAGTACAATGTATGTAAAAATAGTCAAAGAACCTCATATACAAGACCAATGTATCTAAGAGATAAGAAAAAAATACATATAGCCTCACTACATCCCTCAAAAATATGATAACACTCCCCTTATAAAAAATGTCCCTATATACTAACTCTCCCCCTAAGATGACTACTCTCATAGCCCAAAACTACTCCCCCTTTTTGTCACGAGTGACAAAGGGTAGAGTGTCATGTAGACATCTTATCGGCAGAGCTAGCATCCCCATCATCATCATCATCATCATCCTCATCATCCTCAGACTCTGACGCTGCTGGAGTAGATGGTAAAGGAGTAGCCTCTGAAGCAAATCTACCCATAATCGCCTGCCGTCGTGCAATACGACCCACACGAACATTCACCTAATACAACTCAGCAGAGAGTGTATCAAGACGAGTGTCCATGCGCTGCAGCTGCGCCATAATATCACCAAGGGAGACATCGCTCGAAGAGGAAGAAGGAGCAGATGTAGAAGGAGTGGATCTGGATGGCGCCGAACGGGAGGGAGGAGTGGCACCTGGCTGTCTCGACCTGAACTGCGCCTCACTACGTTTTACGGTAGCGGCGTCTATGATAGATATGTGTGTGAAGTGGTCGGACACAGGAAAGGGAACAGAAAAGTGGCGTAGAATCTGCGTGATAGCAGAAGGAAAGATGAGCTTATCACGGGACGCCGAATCAAGATAGACCTCTATGATAGATCGGATGAAGTGAGAAGGGAAGTCTATAGTAAGATGCTCAAGCAAGGAAAGCAAATATCGAGCACGAGGCTCTGTGATAGAGTTATAGTGAGAAAGAGGATGGAGAACAAAAGTCATCACCATGTTAATGAATCTAGGACCTTTAGCAAAAGACCTACATAATGTGAACTGATGCTCACCCCAATCAGCAAGGCGCTCACAAAAAGCATATATGAGCTCATCTTTGGACACAGTCCTCAGACGCTCACAAGAGGGGTAATCTGGAAACTCTATCTTGGGTACTCTAAGCACATCCGCAACAAGTTACGATGTGACAGGAATGCGCATACCTCGAACGCGAGTAACAAAATGAGGTATTGAAAGATCAATCCCGTGCATGTTGGAGTAGAACTCCTATATCAGCACGAGAGGGCAAGTGACCGGGATGTCACACAGTGACCCCCATCCCCTACTGTTAATGACAGAGGGAAGGTCAGTATCGGTGAAGTCCGCCAGAATAACGTGGCGTTCCGAATGAACACCTCGTTTAGAAAAGTTCTCCGAAAATGCCTTATGAGCATCTCCATCACGGAACCGAATGTTAAAGGGAGTAGAATCTAAAGAAGTAGAAGCTCCAGAACGCAGAGGGTTCCAAGTATGAGTAGATTTACGTTTGGGTGCCATAGACACGACTAACGTAAAAGAATGAGAAAAAGATAGAGAGGGAGACAATCAGAAAAGTCCCAACATAGTTCAAATATATCAAATATGTTGAACAACAAGTACGTATGCATGGGAATGCATGAGCATGTGACATGCAAAATAAAAAAAATCATGGGCTCAGCCCAATCCAATCCTAGCAGCACACAATCATAAAGCACACATCTAAAAGCATGTAAATATCATTATAATGCAAATGAAATGGAATGTATGACATTTTGAAATCATCCAAGTGCAAACCCAACCCAAAATTTGAAGAAAAACTCAACAATTTTGAAAAACCCCAAATTTTTATGAAAAATCCCAAAAATTAGGTTTTCAAACATGAAATGCATGAAAAAGGAAGGGAAAAGTGATCTTACCAAGAGATTGAAGCAAGGAATGAGCAAGATCCAAGTGGGGTTGAAGATTGAGTGAGAAAATCAAGGCTGGAAGATGAAAAGCCACGGACAGATCGAGTGAGATCAAGAGAAATGAGTGAAAAATCGCGATCTGCACTTAAATAGGCACCTCAGTAATTCTCGACAGCTGAGGTGTCGAGAGGTATCGAGGAAGCTGTCGAGGAAGGTATCGAGGAAAATGCCTTCGACAGATGCAGGTATCGAGAGGTATCGAGGATCAAGGCCAAATGCAGAATCAATAAGCTCGATCGATCGACAAGGTATCGAGAAGCTGTCGAGAGGACAGAAGAAATCTCGATCGATCCACAAGGTATCGAGACAGGTGTCGAGAAAGAAGACTCAACTAGCATAAGTGAATCTCGATCGATCCATCAGGTGTCAAGTATCTATCGAGGGGACAGAGATTTTCTTGATCGATCCATCAGGTGTCGAAGAGGTGTCGAGATTGCGATAAGAAACAACTTGAGAAGCTCGACAGATGACAGGTATCGAGGAGGTGTCGAGGGAGGTGTCGAGACAACAGTAAAAACCAGTTTTTCGAGGAAGGAAAGACACAGACATGAATGCAATCCAACACACATCTCGACCAAAGATTCACTCAACATATAAACCTCTCAAAAACAGCTCTCAACAAGAAAATAAGCACAAGGATCATGCAAAACACACACACACACTAAACAAGTCTAACCAATTTTATATTTCAAAAACAAGTTATGACAGTTTAGTGAGCATACATTAGCACATGTAAAACCTTTGTGATGGCCAAATCACATTGTACCTGCACATGTATCAAAAGTAGCAAAGAATATTGCGTGTTGTGTGTGAAAAACATCGCAAGATTGCATATGTGTATAGATGTTATGACGATCTGAGATATGAGAAAATAACTTTTAACTCACACACAATCATAACTGTTTGATGGGGACTATCACCTTCGAGGTACATCCTATAACTCCCACATCTCCTAGAATACATGCTTGCAACCATATATAAAGCATTTTTAATCTTTTTGCTTTTTATTTTCTTTGCATATTATCTTTTATTTTAGCATATCATACATGGGTATATACAAGAGAGAAAAGAAATACCCAAGATGTTAAGCATTTGACATCGCACTTTTGCTATGTCGAAGCATACGAATGTCTTTTACACTGCACTTTTGCTATGCCGAAGCATACAGGTGTCATATTATGATTGGCGTGCACCAGTGGTGAGATGGTTATTTATGTCTTTCTCTTAGGATTTTCTAGTCCTACCTGTCAAAAAGAGTGATATGAGTGTTAAGTTTTAAGAGATAACCTAATCTTACTCATCACAAACAAGAGCCACAAAGCTCACTTGCTTAGTTGTGCATAGAGATGCTCATCTAAGTTACAAGAGTTACAAAGTTTAGAAAACTTTGTTTCATTGGCCATCCAAGGTACACAAGTACCAAAGTACACAAAACACACACTGTTTTTGTATTTTTCTGATTTTTCAATTTTTTTTATTTTTATTTTTATTTTAAATCAAAAACAAAATAAACAAAACTGAAAGTAAACACACAAAACATGTTAAACAAAATAATGCAAAAACTAGATGCATATGCATGAAGAAGAGGGGCAAGAGAAGGATATCAATCCATGGAGATGACACCAATGTTTTGACGAAGGAATTCAAAACGTTTGCTATCAAGAGGTTTGGTAAACAAGTCAGCCTTCTGATCATCAGTGTGAATAAATTCAAGAGTGAGAGTACCATTTTCGACAAGCTCCCTAATGAAGTGATGTCGAATCTCTATGTGTTTGGTTCGAGAATGTTGAACCGGGTTCTTAGAGAGATTAATGGCACTGGTATTGTCACAATAGATAGTGAGATGCTCTTGACTAATACCATAATCATGAAGGAGTTTTTGCATCCAGAGGAGTTGTGTGCAGCAACTACCAGCAGCAATGTATTCAGCTTCCGCAGTGGATAATGAGATGGAGTTCTGCTTTTTGCTCATCCAAGAGACAAGATTGTTACCCACATAAAAACAACCCCCCGAAGTACTCTTTCTATCATCAGCATTACCATCCCAATCAGCATCAGAGTACCCAGCTAAGACACCATTAGTGTCCTTGCTATACCACACACCAAACTCAGCAGTGGTATTGACGTACTTTATGATTCTTTTTAAAGCGGTCATGTGGGATTCTTTAGGATTAGCTTGATATCTAGCACACACTCCTACACTGTAACTAATGTCAGGTCTACTGGCAGTGAGGTAAAGAAGACTACCTATCATACTTCTATAAAGAGAGGGGTCAACACTCTTACCTAACAAGTCTACAGTGAGTTTCACATTAGGGCTCATAGGAGTTCTAACAGAACTAGCAGATTCCAAACCAAACTTTTTCACAAGATTTTTAGCATATTTAGATTGAGAAAGAAATATACCTGAATCTTGTTGACGAATTTGTAATCCTAGGAAGTGAGTCAGTTCTCCAATCATGCTCATCTCGAACTCGGCTTGCATGAGTTTTGAGAAGTCATGAGCAAGTTCATCCTTAGTCGACCCAAAGATGATATCATCAACATAGACTTGAGCAACTATCAACTCGTCGTCTTTCCTTTTGATGAAGAGAGTTTGGTCAGCCTTTCCTCTTGTGAACCCATGAGACACCAGATATTGTGTGAGTCTATCATACCACGCTCTTGGAGCTTGCTTCAACCCATAAAGTGCCTTTTTAAGGTATAGCACATGATCCGGGAAGTGTGGATCAATGAACCATTTTGGTTGAGCCACATAGACATCCTCTTTGAGTAACCCATTCAAGAATGCAGTCTTTACATCCATCTGATAGAGTTTGAAATTTAGCTGACATGCTAGGGCAAGCAGAATTCTGATTGACTCCATTCGGGCAACTGGGGCAAATGTTTCATCATAGTCTACTCCCTCCATTTATGAGTATCCTTGAGCTACAAGACGGGCCTTGTTGCAAATCACATTGCCTTCTTCATCAGTCTTGTTGCGGAATATCCACTTTGTACCGATGATGTGCTCACCTTCTGGTCTGGGTACTAGAGTCCAAACATCATTTCTCTGAAACTGGAGTAGTTCATGCATTGCTTCTACCCAACTTTCATCTTGTAGTGCTTCCTCAACTTTCTTGGGTTCAACCTGAGACAAATAACAGGAATAAGACATAAAGTTAGCAACACATTTGTTAACTGTACGTTTCCTTAGTGTGAGTTCATTCATGTTTTCCACAATATCTTCAGGAGGATGATTTAATTTGATTCTAGAGAAGGGTCCTTTTTCTTCATGAGACACAGAATCTGGTGAAGTATGAGAATCTGTAGAGTTTTCCACAATACTAGGAGTACTTGGAGACACAGGTTCTGATTCAACAATGTCTTGAACTTCATTAGGCTCAGAAGGAAGAATTTCTTTAGAGAGTTCCTCAATGCCTTTTTCAGTGCCGGAGTCTGAAGACTCATCAATAACCACATTTATCGTTTCCATTACTTTCAGAGTTCTCTTGTTGAAAACCTGATAAGCCTTGCTTGTGGATGAGTATCCCAGAAATATGCCTTCATCACTTCGAGAGTCAAATTTTCCCACATTCTCTCTATCCTTAAGGATGAAGCAAGTGCTTCCAAATATCCTGAAATACTTCACATTTGGCTTTCTTCCTTTCCACAACTCATAGGGGGTCTTTTTGGTACCGGGTCTGAAGTACACCCTATTTACCGTATGACAGGCAGTGTTTACGGCTTCTCCCCATAGGTTACGAGCCACATTTTTGTTATGCAACATGGCTCTGGCCATCTCTTGAATAACTCTGTTCTTTCTTTCTACCACACCATTTTGCTGAGGAGTAATAGGAGCAGAGAACTCTTGAGATATACCTGATCTTGTGCAAAAAGACTCCATGTATGAGTTTTCAAATTCTTTACCATGGTCACTTCAAATTCTATCAATCTTTAAGCTCTTCTCATTCTGCAGTCTTGTGCATAAAGCCTCAATGTGCTCAGGAGCATCAGACTTGGATCGAAGTAAGATGACCCAAGTGTATCTAGTGAAGTCGTCTACCACAACCATGATGTACCTTTTTCCACCAAGAGACTTGGTTCTGGTTGGACCCATAAGATCTAGGTGTAAAAGCTCTAATGGTCTGGAAGTAGTTGAAGTCTGAGTGCTCAGATGCTTAGCTTTTGTCTGTTTCCCAAGTTGACATGGTCCACACACTACATTGTTCATTCTGCTAAGCTTTGGTATTCCCAAGACAGATTCATGCTTAGATACAATGGATAGATGCTTGTAACTAGCATGTCCCATTCGTTGATGCCATAGTTCTTCATTTGGCAAACGAATGCTATTGCACACTACATCGGCATCAGGAACCAATCCATAGCAGTTGTCCAGAGTGCGAACTCCACTAATAAGCTTCTTTCCAGACTCATTCATGACAAGACACTTTCCCTTTGAGAACAGCACCATGAAGTCTTGATCACATATCTGACATATGCTCAATAGGTTAACGCTTAGACCTTCTACATACAAAACATTTGCGATGTCTGGCAATCCTGGTAAAGATATGATTCCTTTCCCCTTAATTTGTGACTTGCTTCCATCACCGAAAGTCACATTGCCACCCCTTTTTGGCTCAAAGATCTTGAAGAGAGATCGGTTACCAGTCATATGTCTTGAGCAACCACTGTCAAGATACCATAGACATGTATCCATTACTTTGAAGGCAGACTTCATCATGAAACACACTTCATGCTTGGATGACAGATCAGAGGGAATGGTTCTTTCACTCAACTGCCTTTGATGAGCTAGGCCCTTAACTTTTACTCTTCTCAGCCGAACTCCTTTGCACATTTTTACTCTGAGGCAGTCTAGTTTCCTTTTAGCTAAACTGAGATCCTTTCCATTATTCATTGTAAAGGAATTCAAATAACTTTTAGACTTGTGTTTTCTAAGACACTCAAACAAATAGTGATTAGAAAAACAAGATGTATTTGAAAACAAGGATCTTTTGAAACCAGTTATAGCCATGACAACAGGGGTCAATGGATCAACACAGCAAAGATTAAAACCTAATCAGAGTGTGCCTGCTATGATACCACTTGATAGGTCACAATATGAATGACCCCTTGTGATTAACCCTAATTAATTAATTTAGCCAAGTAATTAATTAATCAATTAATCATGCAATTTTATGGAAGCACAAACAAATCACCAATCAACTAAATATGCAGCGGAAAATAAATAACACGGAGATTTGTATACGAATGAGGAAAACCCTAATGGCAAAAACCCCACCGGGTGATTTTTAGGTCACCACTCCCGAAACTCCACTATTATCAAATCAAGCGGTTACAAGTAAAGGAATCCCAAGTACCTTACCAACCTACAGTTAAACCCTTACCCCAATACCCAATTGGACTTGATCTGTAGTGACAGTCTCCACCTTTGATGCACGGCTCCCAAGTACGTGACTAACCAATGCGCGGATCCAAGTACGCAACTTCAGAACACCAACTGATGAAGAATGGTTGGCTGCAAAGTTCTTCAGATCATCCTTTCTGATGAATAGCAGGAAGATGCTTGGTTACAAAACTCTATGGTGCAAATACACAACAACTTCTTGAGGGAAGATGAACTAGGTCAAGAACTTCGTCTGTTGATCACAATTTGCTTAAACAGAGATTGCTCAATGATAATGCAACTTGTGTCACCCAAAACGGCTCTTAAAATAATCCTTTTATATGTTTAGGGTTAGAAGAAAAGAAGGCCCAAAAACATATTCACGGATCCCAAGAAAATCAGATTGGAAATCTGACTTTTTAAATCTCGACATAGAAGGTGTCGTGGTAGCTGTCGAGAGGTGTCGAGCTTTATAAATTTTGCACTTCAACTTGCTTTCTCTTGGACAGACTTGATGACTTCAACACTTGATCTTGAAACATTGTTTCTTGAAGTATTAAAAACATCTAGAACTACCCAATTACAAGCAAAGTGCGTTTTGTCAAAGGATTAGCCAATTTACATAACTAAGTGACATATGTTCTTAAACAAGTTAAAACATATATGTCCTAACAGAGAAGGCAAAGATTGATCCCACAGGATTTCTTGATATGCTAGGTGGATCAAAATCGCCTGGCAGAACATGGATGCTTATTTCCAATGCAACTGTCAACTTACAGTGTTGTATAGCTATGTCTACAAGCTTAGGGTCTTGTTATTTGGGGGGTTATTTACAAGACTTTGTTAAACATGTCAAATTTGGCTTTTTGATTTTTGGAGTTGTAATTTTTTTGGGGGGGGGGGGGGGGGGTGGGGGTTGGTTTGTGTATTCTTTTTGGTTTTGCATTGGATTATATGAATTGGGTTTATTTATTTTTGCTTATTTCATGGTATATGTTAAGTTTTGGAGTTAACTCTTTCTTTTAGGGGTTGTTGGATTTGGTACATGAAGTCCAAATATAACATAAGTAGAAATGTCAATTAAGGAAGTAACAAAGATTATAACTTCAGATAGAATAAAATGGAAAACAATAATATATGTGGCCACCCTAAATAATCTATTAAGGTACCATATTCAATCCAAAACAAGGTTGGATCTAAGGTTTAGTTGTTGGATTTTCCTGCTGTCTGAATTTTTAGAAAAAAAAAAAAAAAGAGAAAAAGAACTGTTGCATTAGATTTCCTGTTGTTTGGTTGCTTAGAAAAAATGGGGGAAATGAATTTGTTGCATTGGAAAACCTTTAATTCAAGAATTCATGCTGGTTTAACTTTTTTTTCTTTATTTATTTATTTATTTATTTATATTTGTCATGTACTTGTTTGATGTTCAAGGTTTGGTTAGGAAGAGCTTCTAATGGCAACAGCTACGTACCCACCACCATCACCGTATTACAGACTATACAAAGATTACTTACAAAACCCAAAGTCAGCTCCTAAGCCTGACCCTCCTATTGAAGGGACTTATGTTTGTTTTGGAAGCAACTACACTGTGAGAATTCCCTTTTATTTATTTTTTTATTATTCTTTCTTGCAAAATACATGTGAATAGCCTAGTTTCGAATTATCGGTCCTGCCTTTTTTAGGTGTAATGTTTAGTCATAGAGTTTTTATGAGAAAGTTAATTGTGCTGAACTATTGTTTGTATTTAACAATTTGAAGAATGTATTCCCTGTTTCTTCACAAGTAACAATAGAAAGTGAAGAGGATTTCCAGAAAATGTGTAAACGGGGAAGGTGATTTCAATATCTTGAATTTGTAGGTCTTAAGTCCAAAGCTTGGATTTGATGAAATCATTGAGCTTATATTATGATTGAATTATTAGGCATCTATCATTATTCTATTTTTCCATGATAATTTTTCCAATGTTTTGTCTAGACCGATGATGTGCTTCCAACCTTGGAAGAACAAGGAATGCGCCAGCTATACCCAAAGGGACCAAATATCGGTATGAATTTGTGGCGCTTTTACTAAATCTTTTGCAAGTACTACTTTTTAAAAAATGAGCAGTCAGCTATTTGATCATGTATGAAGTCCTCCTTTCTCTGATAATAAGAGTTTTTTCCTTCTTCTTTTTTCCCAAAAAAATTGGTCAAGTTACTAGTAGAATTAATTTTTTCCTCTTCACTCTTCCTTGCTTCTTGAATGTTGAGTAATTTATTATTTTCCGGATTACTGATAAAAAAGGTAGAAAGCACCATTAGGAGGGAACTCTTTCACTCCCATTTTTTAAACTAGTTTGGACACTAGTGCTGAATGATTTTTTTTCCTTAATCTGGATTTTTCCATACACTTCAGATCTTATGGGTTTTCTGAATGTTAATCTCTTAAGCACATTGTCCACCATTGCAGCCTTTTGAAACTTCTGCAAAGATGAAGGAAATTGATTCAAAGTAATTGGTTTCTGTATTGTTAATCTCAGATCTCTATTCTGATTTGAAAGGAAAATTCTCACACTATCATAAAGTGAGTTTACAATGCCCAACCTCAGATATATATATATATATATATATACACTAAGGAGTTGGTTATGCTGACAACTCCGTAGCAAACTATGCTGGTACTTACAACTACCAACAATTATCTACATGTCCAAAATTATTAACACATGTTTAAAAGAAAGTACAAGTAATTCTGCACGTGGAATACTCAGCCATAACCCCATTGCCATGTGAAATGCCCTACATCACAGAGAGAGAGAGAGAGCTGATTATCTGTTTGCCCATGGATTTCATCAAATTATGATACAATTGGTAGGGAAAATAAACAGTTGGTAGTGCACTCTGTAACCTCCCCCCCGGCCCTGCTCTCTCCTTTTGTGGTTAAGTGCTTTTTTTGCTACTAGATTTTTTAAAGTTGCTGATTTTTGTAGATTTTAAGAAGGAACTGAGGTCCCTTAATAGAGAGTTGCAGCTGCATATTTTGGACTTGGTTTGTAATTGTTGAGAGACCATCGCAGTATGCAAGGAAAGTGGAGGAAATATCCCTTATATTTACAAACTTACACCACCTTCTCAATTCATTGCGTCCTCATCAAGTAAACTCATTCTAGATTATTTGTGATCATTTCTTTTGGATGGTTTTCAAGAATCTACTACATCATATATTGTACTCTTGCTTATAGGCTTAAGCAACGTTAATTCACATTCTAGAACTCCAAATACAACGCCGTAAACAAGCTGTGGAGGATATAAAGAGGTATGACCTTAGAAAGTGTGTGTAACTTTGTCTTCCTTTTGAACTTATCAAAAAATGTTTATCTTCCTTTCGAGCATTTTATATGAGAAATTTCTTTTGCACTTGATTTCTTGTAAGATCTATAAGGTTGAAATTTATCAACCATCATGTTGGCTTTATTTTGTGCCAATTTGCTTGTAATTTAAGCACTTAGTAACCCTGTATTTAGGTGAGATTATTGTAAGGGTAGTGTGTGAGAAGTTGTGATGAAAAGCTCAAGTATGTGCAAAGAAGCAGAGCTTTGCAGCTAGGACTCACGGGTGGCTCGCGGCTGCAAGTTGCCAACTTCAGGCACGTGAGATGCACGCAGAGAAGCTGAAGGGTCGCGCCAGCTGTCACACCACAGGACAAAAGTCCTAGGCTGGCCAGGCCGTTACGTCGCGACTTAATTTCGCGACTTGGACAAGCCACGAGACCAAGCCGCCAATTTACCCTGTTTGGCAAAAATTTATCTCTTCGTATTCTCATATCACCTCACTATATATAGACCCTTATACCCACTAAATGTAGAGAGCTTCCAAAGAGAATTTTGTGAGAGAAAACCTTAGAGAAAAACAAGATTGCCTCATCCCCAATCTTCATCTAAGAAACTCTACAAATTCCTCTACTCTCTTCCTCTCCATTGTCATACCCTTGAGAGGTCTTTTACCAAATCCTTATCTCACCATACTCACGTCTGTGAGAAGATTTATTTGGTGCTGAGGGAGGCAGTTTGGAAGGAACCAATATACATTGGTTGATGCTATGGTCAAGTAGTGGAATCCGGTAAAATAGAAAAGAAAAAGGTTCGGTGCAACCTCGTTGGAGCAAGAAGCTTGGAGGGCTTAGGTACCTCGGTAGATTAGGCTTAGAGGGTCTATTGCTGTTCATATATCTCAACTACATTTTCTAGTGGATTATTGACCGCTTGGAGGGCGGCGGAGAGGTTTTACGCTGAGGACTTCGGTTTCCTCTTCGATAACACATCGTGTGTTGTCCGTGTGTTTGCATCGTTCTTCCCTTTATCTTTACCTTATATTTACTGCTGTGGATGTGTTTATATTTGGCTTAGATTGTCTATCAATTCTGTTATTGGCTTTTTGTCATGTTCTGCACATTAATTGTTTGATATAAAGCTTGAGTTGGTATTTTTATAATTTAGGGTCTAAACGTTCAAGGGTGGTTCATACCCATATTAAACTTTCAAGATCATTGGAAGGGTGTTGTCATTTTACCTGCTGAATGTATAGCTTTTAGTTCCAAAAAAAATGAAATTTAATCCGTTGATTGTTATTGTGTGTGTGAGAGAGTGATAGTTACAATTGAGCTTGTAAGTGAGAAAATTGCTTTTGCATTTTGTCACTTTTAAGATTGTTGGATAGATGACTACATTTTACATGCTGAATTAATAGCATTTAGATATTTAAAAATAGAAATAAATTAAAAATAAATGAAAATAATAATAATCCTTTGTGTGTGTCTGTTGAACCAGGGAGAGTGAATGAGTGATGTAGGAAAATTTAAGCCCAAAGTCCCATTACTCCGTTTTTCAATCCACTTGCTATCACAGGACCAGTCTTTTATTTCTCTTAAGTTATGCTTTGTTATTATTATGTCTATAGTATTTTTAAAACTTTTGTGAATAGAATGTGACTGTTAAATGAAGTTAAATGCTTAGGATTTGATTGTTCTAAAGACTATTATAAATATCACCGTAGAACTAAGCCATAATATAGACATAATAATAACAAAGCATAAAGACTATTATAAATATTAGAGCAAGCATCCTAGATCTAAGCCATAATATTTGACTTGTTTTTATCAATTCCGCATTACTTTTTTTTTTTTTTTTTTTTTCTAACTCGGGAATATACTTGCAAGACTGCAAAACATAAGCATCAGTCGTGGAATTTGTATCATCATATCCATCAGCTTTGAGTTGAGTAAAATGTGACAGCTTTGACAATGCTGATTTCCATGTGACCTTTTTTGCTTATTTCTTTGAGTTGCACCTAATTTGAATAATGGCTGGGTTGGAGTCACGGGTTGCTGTTTTAATAGTAGTCTGCATCAAGGCACTGATGCTAATTATTTCTTTTCTTTAGGGTCTTCAACGAATTTTACATTTGAGGCAATACAATGGGTGTGTTTCTTTTGTGCCTGCACCTGGCTTTGAAACCTACGGAGAGCCAACTAGTTACCCCAACACCTGGCTTTTATATAATGTTGTTTCTACAACTGTTTTTAATATTTTAAATTATACTTTTTCAAATTAAAAGGCCCACTATGAAGTTATAATGAATGATAGGGTCCTTTCTCTTATCAAAGAGGCAAAGGCACATTACCAGGAACTTGAGAAAGACCGTCTGGTACGTTTAATGCCCTTCCAAAGTGGAAGGGCATCAAACGTACCAGACGGTCTTTCTGAAGCTCCTGGTAATGTGCCTCTGCCTCTTTGATAAGAGAAAGGACCTTGTTATTCATTATAACTTCATAGTGGCCCTTCTTCTGTCGATAAAAGTATAATTTAAAATATTAACAACAGTTGCAGCACAACACATGGAGATGCAGACACTGTAGGTATGTAAGTCTCATTTTACTAGATTTAAGCTCTTGCTCTACTTGTCAACAAAAAAGAAGGAAAGATTTTAAAAGTTCAATATATGTGTAAAATACTCTTGAACGTTTAGACCTCAAAATACAAAAAATCAATTCAAGCTTATTGTCAAACAATTTATGTGCAAAATATGAACATAAGTCAAACACAGAATTGATAAACAATCTAAGCCAAATATAATCACATCCACAGCATAAAATAAATGGCAAAGATAAAGGAAGAGAGATGCAAACACAAGGATAACACTCGATGTGTTATCGAAAAGAAAACCGAAACCCTAGACGTAAAACCTCTCCCTCGCCCTCCAAGCGATAAATAATCCACTAAAGAATGTAGTTGGGATACATGAATAGCAGAAGACCCTTAAAGTCTAATCTACCCAGTATACCTAAGCCCTTCAAGCTTCTTGCTCCAACGAGATTGCGCTGAACCTATTTCTTCTTTAACTTACCGGATTCTGCTATACACCATAGCATCAACCAATAGTCATTGGTCCCTTCCAAACTACTTCCTTTAGCACCAAATGAACCTTCTCACAGACGTGGATGTGATGAGAAAAGGATTTACTCAAGAACCTCTTCAGGATATATCAATGGAGAGGAAGAGAGTAGAGGAATTTGAAGAGTCTCTTAGTGAAGATTGGGAATGATGCAATCTTGTTTTTCTCTAGGGTTTCTCTCACAAAATTCTCTCTGAAAACTCCATACATTTCGTGGGTATAAGGGTCTATATACAGTGGTGTGTGTTTGGAATACAAAGAGTCAGTTTTTGCCAAACAGGGCTGGTTGGCGGCTTGGCCTCACGGCTTGTCCAAGTCGCAAGTTCAAGTCGCGAGGTAACGACCTGGCCAGCCTAGGACTTTTATCTTGTAGTGCGACAGCTGGCGTGACCCTTCACCTTCCCGCATGCTTCTCCCGTGCACAGCATTTGGCAGCTTGCAAGCTGCGAGTCAATCGCAAGTCCTGGTCGCGAGTCTCTACTTCTTTGCACAAAGGTAAGCAATTCTTCACACTCTCTTCACACACTACCCTTACCTGAATTTCACCTAAATATAGGGTTACTAAGTGCTAAGTTACAAGCAAATTGGCACAGAATAAAGCCAACAAGATGGTTGATAAATTTCAACCTTACAGTCTCCGTCTTTGGCTATTCCGTGACAAAACCCTATAACAAACTCTAGACTTAACGCGTGAGTTAGGAACAGTTGGAAAACTCATTCACACCTAACTCTAGAATCTGTGAAGTTTTTGAACCATAAGAACAAGAACTCCTGAAACACAATAACACAATACGTTCATTGTATGCAGAAAACTTATAATGCATATGGAGCAAGCACAATGCGATTAAGTACAATGAAATAAAGCAATAAACCATGGCAAGACCAAAACAAGCAATCACTATAAACAAGTGATCACAATACTCATTTACACTTGGAATGAACATCTGGACATTCAAGCTGACAAACACAAGGCAAATCACTTGAATGACTAACACTCAACCAATGCACAGTACATGAAGTATATGCATCTAGAAATAAAGTCTACAAGGGCACAAGAGTGACAATACTTAGAAGGAAATGCATAACATTTAGTTATAAGTACTGATTTAGCAAAGCACACAGGCTGCATAAAGCAAGGTACAAACCATAAAGCCTACAAAGTGCATAGAAACAAACCCTAAAAACTTACAAAAGCAATATGAGTACAAACATAAACAGAAACCTTAAAAACCTACAAAGGTACCAAGTACAAACCATAAAGCCATAAAGTAAATTCTGAATAAACATCATATTATATACTGAAAAACTTCTGAAATAAAACTATCCAAGATTTTGAGAGTATTAGCCAAGCAAAAACTGAAACCATAGTGTAACAAACCTATACTAACAGGAGTTATCCAAAAAACATAGTATCAAAGTTAAAGACATAACAACATTTAAAGAAAACCCCCTCAAACAAGAGCTTCCCCTCAAGAACTGCCCCAAAAATTCTCCCCCTTTTTGACCGGAATGGCCAAAGGGTCACTGCTCCTAGTCGGTGTGTATGCTGTCAAACTTAGCTGAAAGTACATCAAGTTAATCCTGCATTTCTGTCATCCTTTCAGTATGCTGATTTTGAACCTCTCTGAGTGTATCAGGCCTTTCCAGGATGATCTGAAATGCATCAGGAGGAACAGCTTATGAAGTTGAGGCTCTACCCCTCTTTCTTCTACTCTTGGGTGTGACTGATTGTTCTGCAGCTTTTGCTTCAGTCTCTATTGGATCCCTTTCTTCTTGGACATCCTCCTCTTCTTCACCTGGAAGACGACTTTGTATCCTTGTAAGGGTAAACTTGTTAATGGCTGATAGAGGAGCCATGGGACTGATATCTTGAGGGATTGCAACACCCTTTGCTCTGAAAATCCTCATAAGAAGACTAGGAAATATCAGCTTGGGTCTTGAGGTGGCTCTAGTCTCATTCACTATAGTATTAAAGATGTGAGAGCTTATGTCAATGAAGGTTTTCTCCTTAAGTTCCATGAGAAAGATAGCTCTGGCATTTGTCAGTGTAGTCATCTTCCTTATAGGATACAAGTTGTACATCATTATGGTGGTCAAACACCTCATGTCTTTAGGAAAATCAGTAGTGTTGAGACATCTGTTTTCTTTAACCCCACCAATCCTAGACTGGACAGTGTCTAGAGAGAGCATTATGTCCTTGTAATTAGTGAATTCATAATCCTCTAAACCCTTAAGCCCTAGAACCCTATCAATGTCATGAGCATCTAAGGTAAATTCCTTTCTTCTCACCCAACAACTCAACTCCTCCTCCCTTATCACAGCATTTGCATAGAATTCTCTGATTAGAGGCTCACAAACAAGAAGTAGGTCACTCAATAGTTTTTCCCAACCTCTACCCTCAAAACAACTTGGAATGAAGGTGTCCTTCAAATCCCTTAAATCAACAAATCTTTCCTGAATGATGGTTCCTTTTAAGAAAGAATCCCTATATCTCTTAAAGTGTTGAATCGACCTAAATAGGTTAGGGTCCATTTTCAGTCTTTTGTCAGATTTCTTAGCAGTAGTCTTCTACTTTGTAAGAGATGCAGCTATCTGTAAACAAGCAAAAAAGGCCACAACAAGACATAGCACAATGGAAGAAATTCAAACAATAGCAACATATTAGACAACCCAGAGTACTTTGGAACACAAACCCAATCACATTTTTCACAAGAGATAATCATAGGATCAAAGGTAGTGAACACTAGATAACACAAACCAAGACATATGGTAACATGAAAATGAGATGAACACATCAACTCAGAGCAGGCAGTAAACACTATGCAGAAGAAATAAACTATCATTTACAGAAGATACCCAAATAGGACATGCTAAAAACCAGAAAATCCGAACTACTCACAACATGGGTAAGAGCAAAAACATATAAACATCTCTAATAGACAAAACATGATATCACATATGCAGAAAATATTAGAAATAGAGTGAAGCTAAAGACAAGAACATTAAAACACAACACTCACAAACCCTCAAAAACTCAACAACCCAAACACACCTTATAAAACAAAAAAAAAAAATATATCAAATCAGCAAGAATGAAGTGAGATAAAGAAAAACCATACCTTTTTCTTGGTGTTTAATGAAGACATGATGTAAAAATGAAAGCTTTTTCAGAGAGACACGGAGTGTTTGATAGAGAGAAATAGGGAAGAAAATGAACAGTTGATGAGAATGCAAAATGTCATATTTTTATCCCTTAATATTTAGTCTTTTATATTTATTTGGTGCCTAAATGTACTCATTATTTTTATATTTTGATTTAGGATGCAAATGGAGGCATAAAGTGCAAAAAATAGCTAATTGGGCGATTCTGGACAGCTTTGACATCGCTTTGTAATCTGGGCATAACTCTTTCACCAAAACTCCGATTGAGATGATTCAAGATGCTAGGGAACGCCAAGACAAAGATCTACAACTTTCATGTTTTGAGTTTTGATAGATACGGGCCGCATCAAGGTCGAAATTGGGCTTGAA
>OY770007.1:91949138-91951638 GCA_963669245.1 Quercus cerris | reverse complement strand
TTTTTCTTTTTGAGGATTACATGAATTGTTATATCTCTCTTGATTCAGAACATGCCTGACATTGTGGAGAAACTTGAATAGTTTGTGCTAAGCTATTTTTGATTTTGAATGAGTATGTACTAGTTTGTACATGTACTCAAGGGTTAATTAAGAAATTGATATTTCTTGTTTGTGTACCCTTTATAGCTTAGTTTTGCACTATCATGCATTGCATTTGCATTATTCATTTAGCATAATATGTGCTTTTTTGTTTTTGGTTATAAAGTTTGTTAAAACCAAAAAGATTTTTGTGTTTTGTATTATATATCTTGGATTTATAATCAAGGATTGGCCATATTATCTTTACATAACATGTTTATGTACCTTGTTTAGCTTTGATAAGCTTATTTATTGCACTTTACTAGTTGAAGTTTTGTAGTGCATGTTGTGTGGGAAAGATGTTTATGGTGTTTATCACTTTGTCTTAATCTTGAAGTCACATGTTATTTGACTGTCGGACTAGATCCTTTTGAGAAAGGCATAAATAACCATCTCACCACTGTTCACTAGCCAATCATGAACACCTTAGTGCATATCATAAGATTCTGTGCTCGAGAAAGTGTAGCACATGCACAAAAGAACATAAGGTGTAGCCTCAAATTAATTTAAAACTGGTGTGTACTATTAGGCTTAATGCCAATTCACTTAATTCAAACCGGTGTGTACTATTAGGCTGAATGCCATCTCATACAAATAAGAGGCAAAAATGCAAGAAACTTACATGATTGCAAGCTTTTGTTCTAAGAGATGTGGGAGTTATATGATGTAACTCTTTAGATGATAGTCTCTTTTAAATTCTATGTGATGAATTTTGTAGACTTTGTGATTGATTGCTATTCACATATCACCTCACATGCATCTCAAGCTTTTGCTAGTTGCACACACTACACAAGTTACTCTTTGTTAAACTTGGTACATTATATTGTGTGTGATTTTGTTGTGGCCATCAAAGATTAAAAGTTCCTTGATCTTAATGCAAAATGTGTTTCAAGTTTGAAAATTTTGAAAATATCTTAAGATTTGTGCAGAACATATTGGTTGCTTAATAAAATTTCAATGGGAGAATGATTGAAATTTGTTTTGAGAAAATTGGGTTCAAAATTTTGGGTTTTTGAAAAACCATTCCATCTCATACTCATGCATTTTGCTTTCTTTGGTTAATGCTTTGAGGAGTTGTTTTTCAAAATTAGGTTTGTGTATTTCAAAACTGTGATTTTTCTCAAAATTTAGTGAGTCTCTGCCCAATTCGATCGATCCAGTGTGTTTTTCGATCAATCGAAAAAGTGCTTTAATTTGTTTAAAAATGACTGTTTCATTCGATCGATCGAATGTATTTTTCGATCAATCGAAAGTCGCGAATCAGGTTTTTTTAAAAAAAAGGGTTTGTTCTTGATCCGAATTGGGGCTTTTGTGAAATTGAGTTGAATTTGATGAAATTGGCTTGTTGTATTGATGAAATTAAGCATTATACTCTGTGAGTTGTGTTATGTGATGCTCAATTCATCAATTTGTTTAAAAAATTCAACAAGTGATTTTCAAATTTTTGGGTTTTTGTTAGAAACTCTATGCTCAAACCAATTTTGTCAATTTAATCTCAATTGAACTTAATCGCTCACTGCATTAGTACATGCATCATGGCATTGTAATTGTTTCATGCATCATATAGAATTTTATTCTATTGATTTTTGTGCTAACTTGCAGTCTCCCTTGGTTTGTGTTTAGGATTCACATGCATTGCATTGATTTCTGTATCCATTTTGCAGTTTTGCAGTCATATCTCTCATTGTTTCATACATAGCATGCATACACTTTGCTAAATTGGGTACTCAACTTGATCTAAAAATTGATTGATTAATTTTTGAGTTACGTACTTTCTAGTATATGCTATTTTTATGTGTGAATTGTAGAAAATATTTTTCTTAAGAGATATGATGGATAATCAATGTGCAAATATTTTCTCTACTCATGCAACTGTTTATGGGTCACATAATGTCATGTTTGCATTTTATTGAAAGAGAGAATATTTTTTTCATGTGTATCCTCACCTTAGTTTTTAATTTTGGTTTGTGTGTTTTTAACCTTGGTCCTGCTGGTGAGGATGTTCCTGATCCTGTTGGTGATGCTGCTGCTGCTGCTGATTCCCCCCCTTCTTTATTTTTCCCCAAAACTGTTTTTCCCACAACTTGTTTTGTTTTTCCTATTTTTATAGGGGGAGAAAAGTTTTTTTTACCTGTGTTGTTCATAGGGGGAGCTATCTCTATTCTCTATAGAGTTGGATTGTTTTGTGTTCCTCTTGATTTTCTATTTTCTCTTATCCTTTATTGCGTATGTTGACTGTTTACTCTTTGTATGAGTTGTCTTTGTCAATACGTGACAAAAAGGGGGAGAAATTATTGATTTATGGGAATCATGTTTGTCTTGTTTAGGGGGAGTTGAAACTATTTTTGAAAGGGAAGTTTAG